>LR750476.1:373341-381337 GCA_902729485.2 Mus minutoides
AAAATATATAAACTACTACATTAAAATACATTAACACTATAGATTATTTAAATTTATTATGTACTAAATCATATATCTATGCATGCATGCATGTATGCATATAGTTGCTTTAGGTACAAGTGCCAAAAATCACAACAAATCTTGCTGAATTTTGAGATACCTTGTAGAATCTGTGGCATAATACTAGCCAAGTTATAGGATCAAACAAAGAGCACTTTCTATTTTGTTTTCCAGTTTTCCTAAACTTAGGGTATAGTAATAGACACCAAAGTCAGCACAGTCACCTTTTCAATTCAACAAACATCTGTCTACGAAAATATATAATGGTTATTTGTTAACATGTCTAGGTCCCTCAGCATGCAACAGTATACAATACACGCAAAAAAAAAAAATTTCTGATCTCATGAAAGTTACAACCTACAAAGAAAAACATACAATTATTTCTGTGCCATTTCATTTAAATAAGTAAAACATACAATATCTTAAATAATGAGCAATAGTGGTAGATACCCAAAAAGACAATTAGGGAGGAAAGAACATAAACTATTAAAATAATAAGAGTGTAAGGTAAGTATTTCCATTGCTTTATTGCTGCTATTTGTATGTTTGTTTGAGGCAGGTTCTTACTATAAAGGCAAGGCTGATCTAGAATTTGAGATCCTCTTGGTTCACTCAACCTCGCAAGTTAGAATTATAAACCCTATGCAAGACCCACTTCTGATCGTCTGGTACTTGCTTTTTACTAATTTCCTTATGACATAGTAGTTGGTATATATCATATGGCAGAGGTCATTACAATTTCTATAGCATATACAAGCAAAAATATTAACATTTCAAAGATTCCTGCTGTGACATTCTCCTGTTACCTTATTAAATCAGGCAGATAAGTGAATTTGTATGTGACAATGATTTAACAGGGTCAGTGGGTTATGACAGTTTTCATAAAGCCTGACAACTCAAGTTCAATCCCCAGGACCCATAGGCTTTAAAAAGAGAATCATTAACTTGAGCAACTAGAGAGCAAAAGGAGATCAAGGGGATACGAATTGGAAAGGAAAACGTCAAGTTATCACTATTTGTAGATAATATGCTAGTATACATAAGTGAACCCCAAAATTCTACCAGAGTACTTCTCTAGCTGATAAACACCTTCAACAAAGTGGCCAGATACAAAATTAACTTTATACAGATGAAAAAACTGGCTGAGAAAGAAATTAGGGAAACAATGTCTTCACAATACCCACAAATATACAAAATATCTTGGTGTGACTATAACTAAGCAACTGAATGATCTATATGACAAGACCTTCAAGTCTGTGAAGAAAGAAATCAAGAAAGACCTCAGAAGATGGAAAGATCTCCCATGCTCATGGTTCAATAGGATTAACATAGTAAAACTGGCCACCTTACCAAAAGCAACCTACAGATTCAGTGCAATCCCCAACAAAATTCTATTAGAAAGAAATATGCCATATATTTCACAAAGTCATGTATGTATGTTTGTATGTATGTATATGAAGAGGAAGAACATTACTCACAGATAATGAGGTCAGTTAAGGCAGTATATGCCTTTAATCTGAACACCAATGAAACTGAGAAGAAAAAAAAAAAAAGCACCATTTCAAGGCCAGTCTTGGGCTACATTAGGAGTTTTCTCAAAAAAATAAATAATGAAAAGAGAGATTACAAAGGAACAGAAAAAAGCTTTTTTTAATGCAGGCAGGGGAGTGTGACAGCTTATTCATTACATTGACTGTGACAACAACTTTATGGGTTAGATATATACATTCAAAATGTTTCCCAATTTATCTTCATACATAAACATGATAACAATTACATCAATTACACCTCAATAAAATTGGATACAAAAAAGCTGAACTAAATTGGTAAGTAATCTAATCACAAAAATCTACAAAGGTTTCTACATAGTATAATTGTGATATCCTTTCATTTAATATATAAAAATTTATATACATATATGGGAAACATTATACACATGGTTCTTGAGATTCAATGGATCAATTTACTAGTTTTCAACTTCAAAACTGTATGAAAGATATATACTTTCAAAAGAAAATGCACATGAATTTTCAATCTGGATCTCATCCCAGGCTAGTACATAATCTGATTCTCTCTTGATTTTGTTAGGCACTAGCAGTGAACCACAGACACCAGTCAGGCAAGCAAAACTTGGTGTACTATGTTGCTGTACTATGATATGTGATAGGTTGGATGTATTAACTGCATTTCAACTTAAAATATTTTCAAGTCACAATGGGCTTAAACTTTGTATAATCCCATTGTAAGATTGTATATAAAATGTTACCTCTGTATGTGGTAGAGTATGTGTGTTCTTTAGCTTTGGTTAATACAAACAGCTTTTACTGAGGCTTACCTCAATAGGTATATGAGTCAACTATCTTGGAAGCAGATTCTCAAACCTTTGTAAGCCTTCAAATAACTGTAGCCCTGACAGCTTGAGGGTCATATGAAAGGAATATGATATACAAAAATCACCCAGTTATACTGCTCCTGGACTACCGATTCTCAGAAAAACACATCTGCTAATTAAAATTGCTAGGCCTTGGTAAAATTTAATGTGCAGGATAACATAGATAATGTACCACATACCATTTTTGTGCAATAGTTTTAAATGGAGTATGCATATCTTATAGGTAAGAAAGACCCAACTCTTTGGGTCCCTAGTGAAGGAGTCAATCACTGCTAAGCATTGTTAAATGCTATTAACTGTTGTTACATGTATTAGCAATCTTAGTTCTATGTTGAGTTTTTGCTAACTTTATCTTGATTTGCCATACTGCTTCTAATGGTTTTTTTTTGGTTTTTTTTTTTTGTTTGTTTTGTTTTTTTTTCATTAAAAGTATGGGCATCCAGCAAGATAATGCTGAAAGGGAACTGATATAGCTGTCTCATGGGAGGCTATACCAGTGCCTGGCAAACACGGAAGTGGTTGCTCACAGTCAGCTATTAGATGGAACACAGGACTCCCAAGGAAGGAGCTAGAGAAAGTACCCAAGGAGCTGAAGGGGTCTTCAACCCTATAGGTGGAAGAATAACATGAACTAACTAGATCCCCCTGCGCTCATGTCTCTAGCTGCACATATGGAAGAAGATGGCCTAGTTGGCCATCATTGGGAGGACAGACCCCTTGGTCATACAGACTTTATATGCCCCAGTACAGGGGACCGCCAGGGCCATTATGTGGGAGGGGGTGGGTAGGGGAGCAGGGTGGGGATGCGGGAGGGTAAGGGGAAATTTCTGGATAACATTTGAAATGTAAATGAAGAAAATATCTATTAAAGAGGAAAAAAAAGTATGGACATCTCAGTGATAAAGAGTATTGATGGCTCTTTCAGGTGACCCAAGGTCATTCCCAGCACCTGCATGGTAGTTCAATCACCTGTAAATTTAGTTCCTGATGATCTAAGACCTTCCTCCTGACTTGCCTGGAATGCATATAGTATCCATAAGGTGCAGGCAAAACATTTAAACACATATAAAAGTCAGTAAAGCTAAAGGTTTATAAGTTTAAAAATACCAATAGTAGGTGGCATTTGACAGTTCTTTTTCTGTTTTTCTTTTTCCTTTTTTATTTATTCTTCTCTCATACAATATATTCTGCCCTCAGCCTCCCTCCCTGAACTCCTCCCAGTACTACCCCACCCCCATGGAAGATTAGAGAGGAAGAATTGCTGGAGCCAGAGGGTTCAAAGGCCAAGAACACAGCCCACAGAGTTAACCTAGCAGGGCGCATATGGGCTCAAAGAGACGGAAGAGACAATCATGGAGTCTATATAGGTCTACAAGCATATATGTTATGGTTGTTAGCTTAGTGTTTTTATAGAACTCCTAACAGTGGGGCTGGGTACTGTTTCTGTCTCTTTTGCCTGCTTTTTCCTTCTATTGGGTTGCCTCATATAGCCTTGCTATGAGGGTTTGTGTATAGTCATATTGTAACTTGTTTTGCTGTGTTCAGTAGATATCTCTGGAAGGCCTGCTCTTTTCTGAAGAAAAACAGAGGAAGTGGATCTGGAGGAGAGAGGAAGTGGGGGAAAGGGATTCCTTCCCCTGGGAGTTGCAACATCGAGCCCATTGAAAGGCTTCTCTATATTGTTCCTGTCTACTTTTAAACATTGTTATTAGAACAGGCTGAATTGTAAACACAAAGGGCAGTAGAGCTGCAGTAATGATGAAGGAAGAAGAAGCTACAGTGCCAAGGGGACAGATGTAGATTTCCAGAGAGAGAAGAGGACAAGGCTGAAGTTGGTGAAGGGGTGCAAGAAAGTTCTTGGACATTGGAAGCATTTTAAGGAACTGCCAAGTACCCTCACATTAAAGGCCTGAGAATCAATATTAGACATTACCAAGGCTCGAGAGTTACAACAGACTAGGCCTATTAGCTGTAACACTAGAAAGGCTTCTACAGCCTTAGGTTCAAGAGCTGTAATATTAACCATTGTAGGGGCTGATGGTCCCAATACCCATTAAGGAGCTTAACTCTAGCAGTTTCTGAATTATGCTGAAACTCACTGTTTCTGGAAACCAAGGATTAGAACATATGTAAAGTGCCAGGGCCATTGGTACTTAACTATATGTTTCTTAGTTTAAAACATGGAACAATAAAAGTCTGCCTCCCAGGACTGTGAATGGAAGCTTCTGGGTCTGCTAGCCCAGTCACAGCACTAACACTTAAAGGTTCACAACTGTAAACAACAGATACACATCTCATCATCTACTAAAATGTTTATCTGGGTAGAGCATAAGGATCACAGCCAGCAGACTGGTAACACAAAAAGAAAAGCATGAAATCATGAACATATCCCTTGCTAAATTCTCACAAAATAAACACTCCCTTGTAAACAAAATATGCAAAGATACAGAACAATATAACGTGCTGAATTCTCACAGAATAAAGACACCCATATGTCACCAAAATGTGCAGATTAAGACCCAGAACAAAATTTCATGGAGGAGCCCTACAAGCCCTCCATATATCCAATTCTTAGTTTCTAGCAAGTGTAGTGACTAGGCTTATTCGGCTAAGTTTTACACAGTAGATGAGTTTTGCATGAAGGGGTAGTTAAGACAGGGTTTTTCCATATACCCTAATCTTGCCCTGAACTCACTGTATCTGCAGCTGGCTCCAAACTCATAATCGTTCTGCTTCAACACTGCCTCCTTCTGCTCAGTGCTGGGATTACAAGTGTGTGAAAACATGCCCAGTTTAGTTTTGCATGTTTCTGAATGTCACAAAAATGACATCAGTGTGCAATCCTTTAGTTCAAGCATTTTTTTGTTGTTGTTGTTCACCACCATACTCATGAAACCCATTCACATTGTTGCACAACCTGGAGTACATTCATTTTCACTACTGATTATATGTTAAGTGTATGTTACACTTTTTACTATTGATGAACATTGAATTATTTTAGATACAAGTTTGCTATAAGCAGTGCTGTATATATTCCTGTCTCCTGGAATTACTGATTCATAGACATACCTACATTAAGCTTTATTTGTATAAAACAATTTTTCTGTGCAACTACCAACAGGCTTCCAGTTGTTATACATTCCTAAAGACATTTTAAAAAAAATCAGCACTTGATAGAAGGAAGTAGTAGCATGCTGTACATGTTTTTTTGTTTTGTTTTGTTTTGTTTGTTTTTTTTCCAAGTGAGACATTTGAACCTACTTATATATGTTAACTCGTCTTTTGGAGATCTTTTGTACATTATTTGCTTCAAGTCATATCCATTGAAGTATATATTTTTGTCAGTATTTTAAATGATTTAGTTTATTATTTGTGTTTATATGCACACATATGTGTATATGCACATGTGATATGTATTTGAAGCCATTTGTGTCATAGCACATGTTTAGAGGTCAGAGAACAACTTTCTTGGCACAGCACTCCACTTTTTCCATGTGTGGATTCCAATGAACAAAGTCAGGTCACCAGTCCTACATGGCAAGTGCCTTTATCCACTGGCATCTCACTGGCCTTGTTTCATTGTTTTTTGAATACAGGGACTCAAATAAGCAAGGCTGTCCTCAAACTTACTATGTAGCTCAGGTTGATCTTGAACTCTTGGTTATCCTATCTCAAACTCCCAAATGTATGAGTCAGGAAGCCAGGTGGAGCATATACTTTTAAAATAAGCAAACAGTCATAATTATATAAACATTCCCTATGGCTTTGTGAAAACAAAGGCTTGAGCAGTAGAACAGTCATTAAGACAAAGAGGGCCAGCAAGATGGCTCAAGGGGTACAGGTGCTAACACCCAAGCCTGGCAACTTTACTTCAAACCTCAGAACCCATGTAAAGGTACAAGGAGAGAACTGACTTCAAAAGGTTGTCCTCTAACTTCCATATGTGCATGTGCTCACACACAAATATCATGTGCACACAAAATGTAATAATTTTTAAAAGATGAACATCAAGTGGGAATATCAATAGTTATCTCTTCCAGTATTTAAAGATTGGGAATGAAAACTAGAAAAGTAGTAATGAAAAGGAACCTCTAAAGCAAGAACAAGACAAGGGAAGGGGCAGGGGATATTATGAAGACAAAACATGTGAGTAAGATCGGAATCTTTTTAGTAGATTGGAAGTAAACCACAAAAAAGAAGAAGAAGAAGAAGAAGAAGAAGAAGAAGAAGAAGAAGAAGAAGAAGAAGAAGAAGAAGAAGAAGAAGAAGAAGAAGAAGAAGAAGAAGAAGAAATAGGTCAGCCTGCTGGAGCTCGTGAGGGAGCCATCTTGGGTCCCAGGTTCCTTAGAGACCAGTCAACTCTCGAACTTCAAAGGGTGACTGAGCAGACAGCAGAAGCAACACAGCTTATGGGACTGGCCCAATTTCCATCTCTAGACATCCAAGAACCTCCCCACTTGAGGAGAGGTGTCTGCCCAGGAGGGCTTTGCCTGCCAGAGCTCATGAGGAAGCCATCTTGGGTCCCATGCCCCTCAGAGACAAGTCTGTGCAGGTGAGAGTACAGACTGCAGGAGCAACACAGCTTCTGGGACTGGCAGAAGTGACACAGCTTCTGGGAGAGAACCAGCTTCTGGCTCTAGACTTCCGGGCACCTTCCAAGCCTGAGAAGAGGTGTCTTCCCAGGAGGGCTTTGCCTGCTGGGGCTCATAAGGAAGGTAACTTGGGTCCTGGGTCCCTCAGAGACCAGTCTGTGCAGCTGAGCTAGCAGGCAGCAGAGGCAACACATCTTCTGGGACAAGCCCTGTATTGGGCCTTCATCTTTAGCCAAGAGGCAGGTCTGAACACCAGACCTCTGTGTACCTTCCCTGCAAGAGGAGAGCTTGCCTGCAGAGTCTACTCTGACCACTGAGACTCAGGAGAGAGCTGGAAACCTGGGACTGCTGACAGAGGCTAACAGAATCAAAGGACAAACAAACTCCAACCAGAGACAACTATAAAAACTAACTCCAGAAATTGCCAGATGGCGAAAGGCAAACATAAGCATCTTAATAACAGAAACCAAGACCATTCACCATCATGAGAACCCAGTACTGCCACCTCAGCCAGACCTGGATACCCCAACAGACCCTAAAAGCAAGACTCAGATTTATAATCATATCACATCATGCTGAAAGAGGACATGAAGAAGGACTTTAATAACTCACTTAAAGAAATACAGGAGAACACTGCTAAAGAGGTAAGTCCTCAACCAGTGACTGCAGCTGCCAGGGATCCTTCCCATAATCAGCCACCAAAATAAACACTATAGCATATGCCAGCAAGATAATGCTGAAAGGGAACTGATATAGCTGTCTCATGGGAGGCTATATCAGTGCCTGGCAAACACGGAAGTGGTTGCTCACAGTCAGCTATTAGATGGAACACAGGACTCCCAAGGAAGGAGCTAGAGAAAGTACCCAAGGAGCTGAAGGGGTCTTCAACCCTATAGGTGGAAGAATAACATGAACTAACTAGATCCCCCTGCGCTCATGTCTCTAGCTGCAC
>LR750476.1:381437-391773 GCA_902729485.2 Mus minutoides
TGGCCTAGTTGGCCATCATTGGGAGGAGAGGCCCCTTGGTCATACAGACTTTATATGCCCCAGTACAGGGGAACGCCAGGGCCATTATGTGGGAGGGGGTGGGTAGGGGAGCAGGGCAGGGATGCGGGAGGGTAAGGGGAAATTTCTGGATAACATTTGAAATGTAAATGAAGAAAATATCTAATAAAGAGAAAAAAAAAAAAAAAGAGGTAAGTCCTTAAAGAGGAAACACAAAAATCCCTTAAAGAACTACAGGAAAACTCAACGAACTCGGCGATGGAATTGAACAAAACCACCCAGGACCTAAAAAGGGAAGTAGAAACACTAAATAAAACACAAAGTGAGACAAGTTTGGAGATAGATACCCTAGGAAAAATTTCAGGAACCATAGACATGAGCATCAGCAACAGAATACAAGAGATGGAAGAGAGAATCTCCAATGCAGAAGATTAAATGGAGAACATCAGCACAACAATCAAAGAAAATGCAAAAGGCAAAAAGATCCTAACTAAAAACGTCCAGGAAATCCAGGACAAAGTGAGAAGAACAAACCTACAGATAATAGGAGTAGATGAGAATGAAAATTTCCAACTTAAAGGGCCAGCAAATATCTTCAACAAAATAATAGAAGAAAACTTCCCTAACCTAAAGAAAGAGATGCCCATGAACATACAAGAAGCCTACAGAACTCCAAATAGACTGGACCAAAAAAGAAATTCCTCCAGACACATAACAATCAGAACAACAAATGCACTAAATAAAGATAGAATATGAAAAGCAGTAAGGGAAAAAGATCAAGTAACATATAAAGGCAGGCCTATTAGAATTACACCAGACTTCTCACCAGAGACTATGAAAGCCAGAAGATCATGGACAGATGTTATACAGACCCTAAGAAATTATCCCATGCATCCTATCAGATCACCATGGACTAAGGCTGATCTTCAATAACAGCATAATAGAAAGCCAACATTCACGTGGAAACTGAACAACACTCTACTCAATGATTCCTTAGTCAAGGATGAAATAAAGAGACTAAAGACTTTTTAGAGATTAATAAAAATGAAGCCACAACATACCCAAATTTATGGGACACAATGAAGGCAGTCCTAAGAGGAAAAATTATAGCTCTGAGTGCCTCAAAAAGAAACTAGAGAGAGCATACACTATCAGCCTGACAGCACACCTAGAAGCTCTAGAACTAAAGGAAGCAAATTCAACAGAGAGGAGTAGACAGGAGGAGATAATCAAATTCAGGGCCGAAATCAAACAAGTGGAAACAAAAAGAACTGTTCAAAGAATCAACCAAATTAGGAGCTGGTTCTTTGAAAAAATCAACAAGATAGATAAACCCTTAGCCTGACTAACTAGAGGGCACAGGGACAGTATCATAATTAACAAAATCAGAAATGAAAAAGGAGACATAACAAAAGAACCTGAGGAAATCCAAAAGATCATCAGATCCTACTACAAAAGGCTATACTCAACAAAACTAGAAAACCTGGATAAAATGGACAACTTCCTAGACAGATACCAGGTACCAAAGTTAAACCAGGATCAGAATAACAATCTAAACAGTCCCATTTCCCCTAAAGAAATAGAAGCAGTCATCAATAGTCTCCCAAGCAAAAAAAGGCCAGGACCAGATGGGTTTAGTGCAGAGTTCTATCAGACCTTCAAAGAAGACATAATTCCAACTCTCCTCACAAAATAGAAAAAGAAGGAACTCTACCCAATTCATTCTATGAAACCACAGTTGCTCTGATACCTAAACCACACAAAGATCCAACAAAGAAAGAGAACTTCAGACCAATTTCCCTTATGAATTTCGATGCAAAAATACCCAATAAAATCCTCACAAACTGAATCCAAGAACACATCAAAACACTCATCCATCATGACCAAGTAGGCTTCATCCCTGGAATGAAGGGATGGTTTAATATATGGAAATCCATCAATGTAATCCACTATATAAACAAACTCAAAGACAAAAACCACATGATCATTTCAATAGACGTTGAGAAAGCATTTGACAAAATTTAACACCCTTTCATTATAAAAGTCTTGGAAAGATCAGGAATTCAAGGCCCATACCTAAACATAATAAAAACAATCTACAGCAAACCAGTAGCCAACATCAAAGTAAATGGAGAGAAGCTGGAAACAAACCCACTAAAATCAGGGACTAGACAAGGCTGCCTAATATCTCCCTACCTATTCAATATAGTACTTGAAGTCCTAGCTAGAGCAATTCGACAACAAAAGGAGATCAAGGGGGTATAAATTAGAAAGGAAGAAGTCAAAAGATCACTGTTTGAAGATGATATGATAGTATATATAAGTGTCCCCCAAAATTCCAACAAAGAACCTCAAAACCTGATAAACTGCTTCAATGCAGAAGCTGCATATAAAATTAATTCAAACAAATCAATGGCCTTTCTCTACACAAAGGACAAGAGGGCTGAGAAAGAAATTAGGGAAACAACACCCTTCACAATAGTCACAATAGTGACTCTAACTAAGGAAGTGAAAGATCTGTATGAAGAAAGAAATTGAAAAAGATCTCAGAATATGGAAAGATCTCCCATGCTCATGGATTGGCAGGATTAATATAGTCAAAATGGCTATCCTGCCTAAAGCAATCTACAGATTCGATGCAAAGCTCATGAAAATTCCAACTCAATTCTCTCTCTCTCTCTCTCTCTCTCTCAAACTTAGAAAGCCTCCTGCCTCTGCCTCCAGAGTGCTGGGATTAAAGGCATGTGCCACCATGACAAGCTATTCCAACTCAATTCTTCACTGAATTAGAAAGGGCAATTTGCAAATTCATCTGGAATAATAAAAACCCTAGTATAGGAAAGACTATTCTGAACAATGAAAGAACCTCTGGTGGAATCACTATCCCTGACCTCAAGCTGTACTACAGAGCAATTGTGCTTAAAACTGCATGGTACTGGTACTGCAACTGACAGGTAGATCAATGGAATATAATTGAAGACCCAGAAATGAATCCACACACCTATGGTTATATGATCTTTGACAAGAGAGCTAAAACCATCCAGTGGAAAAAAAGACAGCATTTTCAACAAATGGTGCCGGCACAACTGGCAGTTATCATGTAGAAGAATGCAAATTGATCCATTCTTAGCTCCTTGTACAAAGCTCAAGTATAAGTAGATCAAAGACATCCACATAAAACCAGAGACACTGAAATTTATAGAGGAGAAAGTGAGGAAAACCCTTGAAGATATGGGCACAGGGGAAAAATTCCTAAACAGAACAGCAATGGCTTGTGCTGTAAGATCAAGAATTGACAAATGGGACCTTATAAAATTGCAAAGCTTCTGTAAGGCAAAAGACACTGTCAAGAAGAGAAAGAGGCCACCAACAGATTGGGAAAAGATTTTTACCAATCCTAAATCTGATAGGGGACTAATATCCAATATATACAAAGAGCTCAAGAAGCTGGACTCCAGAAAATCAAATAACCCCATTTAAAAATGGGGTACAGAGCTAAACAAAGAATTCTCAACTGAGGATGCAAAATGCCTGAGAAGCACCTGAAAAAATGTTCAACATCCTTAATCATCAGCGAAATGCAAATCAAAACAACATTGAGATTCCACCTCAAACCAGTCAGAATGGCTAAGATCAAAAATTCAGGTAACAGCAGATGCTGGCGAGGATGTGGAGAAAGAGGAACACCCCTCCATTTTTGGTGGGATTACAAGCTTGTACAACCACTCTGGAAGTCAGTCTGGCGTTTTCTCAGAAACTTGGACATAGTACTCCCAATCGATCCAGCAATACCTCTCCTGGGCATATACCCAGAAGATGTTCCAACTGGTAATAAGAACACATGCTCCACCATGTTCATAGCAACCTTATTTATAATAGCCAGAAGCTGGAAAAAACCCAGATGTCTCTCAACAGAGGAATGGATACAGAAAATCTGGTACATTTACACAATGGAGTACTTCTCTGCTATTAATAACAATGAATTTATGAAATTCTTGGGCAAATGGATGTATCTGGAGGATATCATCCTTAGTGAGGTAACCCAATCACAAAAGAAGTCACTAGATATGCACTCACTGATAAGTAGATATTGGCACAGAATCTTAGAATACCCAAGATACAATTTGCAAAACACAAGAAAATCAAGAAGAAGGAAGACCAGCATGCGGATACTTCATTCCTCCTTAGAATAGGGAACAAAATACCCATGAAAGGAGTTACAGAGACAAAGTTTGGAGCTAAGAGAAAAGGATGTACTATCCAGAGACTTCCCCACCCAGGGATCCATCCCATAATCAGTCACCAAAACCAGATACTATTGCATAGGACAGCAAGAGTTTGCTGAAGGAACCCTGATATAACTGTAGATGCTCACAGTCATCTATATGATGGAATACAAGGCCCAATGGAGAAGCTAGAGAATGTACCCCAGGAGTTGAATGGTTCTGCAACCCAATAAGTAAAACAACAATATGAACTAACCAGAACCCACAGAGCTCGTGACTCTAGCTGCATATGTAGCAGAAGATGGCCTAGTTGGCCATCATTGGGAAGAGAGACCCCTTGGTATCACAAACTTTATATGCCCCAATACAGGGGAACGCCAGGGCCAAGAAGTGGGAGTGGGTGGGTAGGGGAGCAGGGAGTGGGGAGGGTAGAGGGAACTTTTGGGATAGCATTTGAAATGCAAATAAAGAAAATATCTAATAAAAAAGAACAAAAGAAAAAGCAAATAAAATATCTAAAAAAAGAAAGAAAGAAAGAAAAGAAAAGAAAAGAAAAAGAAAAAGAAAAAGAAATAGGTCAAGAAACACGTTATCCATAGTCACAGTCCAGAAGGGCTTTTTTGAATAAAACAGGGTATAGATGGTTTTTAGCTCTTTAGCCTGTTTTATAGTGCTGTGCAATTTAGGGCAGTTCTGTGCTCTTAGGACAAAAGACTAAATTTTACATAAACAGACATGGATCCTACCTGTAAGTAAGTGGTCTACTTACCTCAAGGGCCAAAAATTCATCCTTTAAAGATACTATTGAATTAGCCAGTAAGGATGTATTAACCTTTCTTTAAACTCACAAGCCAACATTAGACTTTACTTTCCTTCTTTTTTCTTTCTTTTATGAGTTACCAGAATGTACCATAGCATTAGCTGCTTATTTTTACTTTACTTATTAAATTTTAATAAGACTCTTCAGATAGCAGAACAATCAGTTGAAGAAAGTTAATATTACCGGACAAGATCAATGCCTAATGGACACCATATATAAGTGAAAAAGAAGAAATAATGTGGCTTTGGGTTTCAAAATATTAAGCACATCACAGCACAGAACTTCAGCCTGAAATGATTGATATATATATATATATATATATATATATATATATAAAAATGTGGTCTTATAAAATAAACTAGATCATGTGTAAAGAGCTCAACACAACAATAGCTAGAAAAGCAGAATAGATTATCACAATTAAAATTCTGCCATTATTATATTGTATGCCACCAAAACAGATATTGAATAATCACTGCAAATAGCATACAAAAGGAATTTGATATGTCTTGGAGGCCTTAAAAGGAAAGAGTCCTTTATAAGCTATGTATTGCTATTACATCACTATCTAAGAAATCATGCCACTGTAATGAAAGTAATTAAAGATATTACATTAAAGTCATTGAGAGAACTAAAACTCAATTGCCTGCATGCACAATTAAAACATTAACCTCGGGCTGGTGAGATGGCTCAGTGGGTTAGAGCACCTGACTGCTCTTCCGAAGATGATGAGTTCAAATCCCAGCAACCACATGGTGGCTTACAACCACCCGTAACAAGATTTGATACCTATGAAGAATAATAAGAAATGAATCCTTGGACTGAAGAGACCAACCGGAGTGAGGGAGGGAGCAAGTGGGGCTGAACAGGGATGGGGGGGGGGGGCGGCGTACGGGGCTGGCTGGAGCGAGCGGAGCCAGCAGGAGCGAGCGGGGTCGAACAAGGGGAAAAAGAAAAAAAAGTTGAAAAAAAAAAAAAAAAAACATTAACCTCTATTCCAAAGACTGAATATGGAGCTGCCAAGATGCCCCTGCAGTTAAGAGCAATTGGTGCTACTACAGAGGACCTAGGGTCAGGTTCCTAACACGTTTATCAGGTGGTTCACAACTACTCGTAATTCCAGTTCCATGGGATCTGATGCTTGCTTCTGGCTTCCTTAGCTACAAGGCATGCACATGATGCACATACATACATATGTGCAGGTACTTACACAGACACATAAAATAAAAATCAATATATCTTCAGAGAATGATTACTTTGAATAATGAAATTCTTAAATAAACAATACTCATATATAGTTCCTTTAATAATTGTTTCTGTTGGGTTAAAAATCCACTCAGCTCGCAGGAAAAAAAATTATTTGAGGGCTGGAGCTATAGCTCATTTTTGAGAGTTTACTTAACATATCTAAGTCTCTAAGTTCAAACCCTAGCACCTTAAAAATAATAAGGAAGTGGTTTTTCTTTATCAAAGATCTTTCTCCTATAAATACCTTTTAAGGATATAAGAGAAATTTGTTTCAAATAATTAAACTAATAACACACCACAAACAGTAAGATTTACAACCCATAAAAACACAAGAGTAGGTTTGTTTATAAACCAAAATTTTAGAATCCTGAAGAGTGCTATTTCCTTTTGCAAACTAATAACGTGCTCTGCTAAAACAGCCCACAGAAATTCATGATGCATTCCTTGAAGATTATATTATTGTGACACTAGCCAAAGACAAAAACAACAAACAAACAAACAAACAAACAAAAAACCCTAAAACCTTATTCAGTGCTAGGCCTGAATTATCTGTTTTGGTTTTAAACTCTTTTCAATCTAGTTGAACTGGAAAGCTATGAATCCTAAGAGAAAGAGCAGAAGAACTATGAATTGAAGGTCAAAGAAAATTCTACCATTTAGAAAATAAGCTTAATCATATTTAACTAAAAAAAAAAAATAAATCACCAATCCCTAAAAGGAAATGTAATCTCATAAAATCTTATTTTGTTCAATGCCTACAGAAATCACATATACCGTATATGATATTGTAGACTCATACTTATTATATCTGAAACATACAAATGTATCTTAACAAGTTGAGCGCATATGATATTCTATTTTGTGATCTACTTTTTAGAACTATTCATCCTAAGAACTTTCTTATAAAATTAAAATTTCACAAGCATTCATATACGCTGATTCAACCCTGTTCTAAATATTTTGCTACTTAAAAATAAAGTATAGTAGATCTAATCATTTAAAACAGGCAGCCCTTAAAACTTTGGTCTATTTTTTTTCTGCTAACAATAATGTAGCAGGAGGCTGGAGAGATGGCTCAGCAGTAAACAGCACTGGCACCTCTTACAGAGGATTCAATTTCAAGCACCCACATCATGGATCAAAACTGTCTATAACTCTAATTCCAGGGGATCTGACACACTTTTCTAGCTTCCTTAGGTACCAGGTACACATGTGTTACATAGACATATGTGCAGGCTAAACATTTATATACATAAACTAACAAAAGGTTTTAAAAACCTCATGTACAATAAACAAATATAATATAGCAGACCAAGCATGGTGGTGTGTGCCTCTAGTCCTAGCAGTTGTGAAAGCAGAGGCAGGCAGATCTCTATGAGTTCCTGCTAGTCTATTCTCTATAATTCCAAGTCAGCCAGGAATGAGATCTAATTGAAACTACATACATGTAATAGTAGTAGTTGTAGAAGCAGCAGCAGCAGCAACAACAACAATATATCAGTATTTTAAAATTTTTATTCTCACTTCTGATAACTTCCTGGAGACAAACAAACGAGACCATCAGATGTGGAAATGTGTAGTCAGCTATCTTATCCTTTGCAGCAAGCATATTTTTTTTCTGGGAAAATTAAACTGATTTTATATATATATATATATATATATATATATATATATATATATATATATATATATATATCTCCAATTTACAGACTGATGTCTACCTGAAACAGCATTGGAACTATCCTATGGGAAATGGGCATAGCATGACAGTGGCAAAGTTAGACCACAGATTGTAAGTGCAAGGTAACTGATACCAGTAAGGCAATTTTAACCAGGTCAGTGTGTTCTGTTCCGTACTCAGTTGTGAAATATGTGTAGGACACTGTTTCCTCTCTCACTAAAAGGTTTCCTGGTAAAATGTACTCAGGGAAGCTTTAAAGAGAAAACTCAAGATATAATTTACATAAACTTCAAGTGTTCACTACCTGAGTTATTGTATGTACATGATTAGTTGTTGCTAAATTTATCTATAGGCCCAATTATATTTTTGATCTCACCTAATTTGGTGCCATACACTATCACCAAATTTTAAAAAATACTGTACATCAATTCAACACATTATTTCAGTATCAAATGCAATTTATCCACTTGGTTTACAGATGAATTAAACAATATATAAGTGAAATGATATCATAAAAGAAGATAATATGAAGTTTATAAAAATAAAGTATTTAAGGAAAATATGACACAGAAAAATTATGAATATAAAATAGAAAAGATTGAAGTTTGTATAAAACAACTGGCTGAAAGAGTCTGTAACACTGATAAAGAGATATACTCCCTGGTAACCAGTGTCAAGAAACATGAGTTAAATGAACTGTGGTATCACTAAGATAAAAAAAAAAATCATTGACCAGAAACTTCATCACTTATGATTTGAGACTAGAGAAAAAAAAATGCTCACTCTGTTTTTCTCAAAAAAGCAACGAAAATGTCTTCAATATTCACATAAGCAGATTTTATAATAAATTTCTTATAACTTTTAAGTAGACCAACAGCAATACAGCCAGAAGTATAGTATATACTATACTTATATATTTAGAAATTAGCTCACACAAATTGTTTCCTAAAATTTCCTAGACATACAACAGAAAGTGCAACCAATGAAGTGACCACGACAAAGGCAACACTTTAAGTCTACCTGATCTAGACCTCAATGGCCATTCTATAAACAAAACCTGAAAGATCTGTCCCACTGGCCCATCTCCAAAGGCAGAAGCAAACAGCCCTGGAAGAAATGCTAATAAGCAGGCACATGGGCCAAAAGAATTTAGAATGCCATTCCATTCTAAATTATTAAGGGCAAAGTTCATAGTTCATTTGGGGGAAGCCTTGGGTGCCTAAGAATTACTACTCAACATCAACAGATTATGGAAAGCTTACCACATTGACTCTCCAAATCTGTATTGCCCTGGAAGCCAAAAGTCAAACTGAATCAGAGTATCTGTTGTCACAATGTCAAAGAAAAAAAGAAACCTCTACAACTTGTTCCATCTGGAAGTGATGTACTACAGTTTCCCCCCCTCCCCGCTCCCCTCCACCCCCACACCTGGACATTTGTCACTTTGGTATTCCACTTTCCGAAGAGTAAACTTATTTCTGCTCCACTTTCCGAAGAGTGAACTTATTTCTGCTAATCCTTTATTTCTTAGATATGCAACTTTCTTTTCATTGTAAGTGAAGAAACAGGTGCTGAGCAGATTTGAAAATCTCCTTTTGCTGTCTGAGTTTTGCATTAAGGCCATTATTCTATTTCACTTAATCTGTGTATTAAGATCCCTATAAAGCCAGACATGGTGGCATATGCCTTTAATCCCAGTTCTCTAGAAGCAGAAGCACACAGATTTCTGAGTTCAAGGCCTGTCAGAGCTATATAATGAGACCCTATCTCAAAAACCAAATCAAACAAACAAAAACCCTGTAAAGTCAACAGAGCAGAACAAGCTTATAATTCCAACATTCAAAGAAACTATATTTTCTAGACACTTGAGTTCATAAACTTACTTGGCTTAGCTTCTCTATATAATTCCAAGAGAATTAAGAAATGAAAATGAATTGAATTACAATTTGGTCAAAGGGGAGATCTAGTTTTCTCCCCCACTGTGCCTGTGACCATTTTACAATTTATAGAAATCCATATATGGGGCAAAGGCTAGAACACTTACATTTTTCAGTGCAAAGCAGAAAAAGGAAATTTGTTTAATGTGTCCACACTGAGAAGAGGAAACAAGAGACCCAACAAACGGCCCTTGCTGCTGCCACCTCAGCCACCACCACCACTACCACCGCCAAATCCTTATTAGAGGTTCTGAAGTATGATTAAAGTTTAAATAGAAGGTAAAGAATACACAAATCTAAGTCCTAGTCCAGGTGTGGTCCTGCTAACCATTGAATTGACTTTTCATTGAAAGGGTTTCAGTCTAATCCTCCAAAGTGGTCTGACAAGTTCTTAAAACTGAAATCT
>LR750476.1:391873-414671 GCA_902729485.2 Mus minutoides
AAAAAAAAAAAAAAAAAAAAAAAAAAAAAAAAAAAAAAAAAAAAAAAAAAAAAAAAAAAACTGAAATCTCTCCAGGAAGAAAAGTTCCTACTGTGACTAAGGCCCTTTCCTTCTCCCAGCATGAGATTCCTGGGAAAATTACCATTCCTTTGGCACTTATAGACTATCTTCATTTCTTCTAGGCCCATTACAATTTCACACTTTCTGTTCTAACACTTCAATTTTCAGGCAGAATATGTATATATCTGAAGTAAATATAATAAGCATAATGCAATTAGGGGCCAAGATTAGATACAGTCCTACACAGTCACTTATTAAGAACCATTTTTCATAACCTCTTTGCTTTTAGTCACTTACAGAAGGGCTGGCATAAGCAACACCATCTTGTTGATTTGAAACAAGGTCCTGTCATGAAGCCTAGTCCAGCCTCAAACTTATAAACCACTTGTTTCCACTCCTCAAGCTCTGGATCATAGGCAAGAGATGCCATATATACCTGTGACATCTAGAAATTTAACTGCAGCATAGGCTAAACTGCCTGTGGTGGTTTGAATGAGAATGGCTCCTGTAGGCTCATATATTTGACTGTTTGGTCTCCAGTTGGTGGAACTGTTTCAGAAAGACTATAAGGTATGGTCTTATTAGAGGTGTGACCCTGGGAGTGGGCTTTCAGGTTTCAAAAGCCCACACCAGGCTCAATCTTACTTTCTCTGTCTCCTGCTTGTGGATTCGATGGAAGCATTCAACTGCTCTAGCACCATACTTGCCTGCCTACTGCCAGGCTCCTCCCTGTGATGATTATGTACTTACCTTCTGAATCTGTAAGTAAACTAAACTCTCAATTGAATGTTTTCCCTTGCATGTTGCCTTGATCATAGGGTCACTTCACAGCATTGGAAAATAAAGAAAGAAACTGTGCTTTTGAGAGGGTTATGGGAGACCTGGTTTCCAGAATGAAGAAAATGGGGATTAGAGGATTCTCCATTTCAAAAGATACAGTGTTTTATGAAATAGAGCAGTCCTACCCATTCAGTTCTTGGTGGAGCTCTTTTCCCATTCAGTCATTTATCCACAAGTCTATTACTTTGGTAGGTGGGAAATAGTAAACATTTTGTCTTTTCTTTGGAGGCTAGCTTCAAGCTGTAAACTTCTAAATCCTGTCTCACATAACACTTTTCCAAGTAAACATAAGTGCCTGATGGGTTAAAGGGGAGCCCAGTATGATTAATAATATTTCTGTTTCAGAAATAAGAAAACTACATCTTGGCTTGATGATAAAGCCACTATGTCCTTAGAACTACTATGCCTCAAGTCAGATTCATACTCAAATGCTATCCTTATTGTAGCATTAAGATAACAATGAAATAACAACCAGTTGTTGTTGTGTTTTTTTTTTCTTTTTTCCTGAAAATAGATTCTATTCTACAGTCGATGTTGATACTTAAAAGGTCATTTTTACAAAGCTGAAACACAGGTCCTAAAGCAACATTTTCAGAGATGGAGCCCAGAGATCAGCTCTTCCAAGATTTTTATAGTAAGGACATTATAACTGAATCATCTCAGACCTCTACAAATGTTGAATAACTTCCCCATTCAAAGACTTTGCTCATATTATGTGCCTTTATTTAAATGCTAGTTCATTTTCAAACCTTAATTGATTGTGAAAGTAATTCTTACAAGCAGAACAATTCCCTTCCTCCTTAGGCATGCATGCTGATTAGCCATAACATCTCTGTCTGAATTTCTGAGAAGACTTAAATCAAATGGACTCATTCTAATGAACTGACTTTCTAACTGTGCACAGTATTTCCCTCAGATGGCAAACTACTTAAGAGATGAGGACATGACTTGGCCTCTGCAGTTCTGTCATTCAGTAACCAGCTGGCACAGAAAATGCTTAGGAGCTCCAGGCTAATACATCAAATCTCTTCAGCAGTCTAAATGACCCAGTTGTCTGTCTCACTGCTTTTCTTTAACTATAAATTCTAGTAATCTTTTTCACACATTGATAAACTATTGCTTTCATTATCAATAAGAAACAGTGAAATGTAGGCAATAATCACATAATTGGTTTTGTTCTTTCTATTGTTTTGCTTTTTTGTTTATTTTACTTCTACTTTCATATAAAATAATTTGTTTCCTTAAAACATTTCATACATGTATATCATTATACTTTGATTTTTCATTTCTTTACTTTTAGTTTTTTGCTTAACACCTAACACGAAGCCATATGTGTTAGCACTATATTGAACATTGATTTTTTTTTTTTTTTTTTGAGACAGGGTTTCTCTGTGTAGCCCTGGCTGTCCTGGAACTCACTCTGTACACCAGCCTTGCCTTGAACTCAAGAGTTCAGAGATTCGCCTGCTTCTGCCACCCAAGTGCTGAGATTAAGTTTATGTGTCATCACTGCCCCTGAATAAAGATTCTTTTGTAGTAAGTCTGATTAATATTTATTAATATTTTCTGTTCACTAAACTGATTGACAGCCTTAAGGCTAACAACCTATAAAATGCAACCATTTTATTAGCTGCTTTATAATTTCCTACATGTAGTAATTTATAAGTAGTCCTCTGTTAATGGTTGTTCATTTAGGATGGTTTCATTTCACTGTAAACAAGAGAAAAACACACTCCTCTTTTTTATACACACTTATATTTACTAATAATAAATTCCTTGGGTGAGTCATTATTCGGTAACTTACCATCTAGAAGGATATGATGAATTTCATTTTATCACCTAGTGTAATAAGAGTATTAGATTACAGAGTGGTTGTCTCAAATTAGCAGAAGAAAGCAAATCCAATTAGGGAAGATAAGACTTTAGAAAGCATATTTAGAAAAAAAAATACTAAATGCAAAATTTCCTACTATACTGGCCTTTTTACTTTGTGTAACTTGATCCTTTAATTTTATTTTATTTTTACCAAAAGTTGTCCACTCATTTATATCATTTTATTTGGAAATGTTTCTAACAGTACAGCAAAACTGAACTCCAGAGACAATGGCTGTCAGTTTAGGCATCATCAGTTTATTATAAAAGGGAGGTACAGAAATTTACATGATCAAATAGAATATCAGCGAAATGGGCAGCTTCATGTGACACTGTTTCAACACTAATTTCAGTCCTAATAATCTCTAAATAAGAAATATTCCTTGTTGTCTAGAACGCTCTGGTGCCGTCATATTCTGGGAGAAGAACTTTGTCTCCAACTTTTATACTAATTGGTTGAATCTCTCCACCCTTCCCTTTCACACCTGATCCCAAGGCCACAACTGTTGCTTGCAACACTTTTCTTTGAGACTTTTCTCAAAGCATAATGCCATCTTTGGTTACAGTTTCTTTCTTTCTTTCTTTCTTTCTTTCTTTCTTTCTTTTTCTTTCTTTCTTTCTTTCTTTCTTTCTTAAAGAGCAGAAGAAACTGCAGTGCAGAGTCTGAAACGTTGTGGTACAAGTGGACAAGAGCTTTTACGAAGTTTCTTCTGCTCTTTAAGAGCTTTTTTTTTTTCAGGCATGATCTATCTATATGCCACTCATCCTAGCACTTGGAACATGAAGTAAGAAAACTGCTGCAAGTTCAAGATGAGTGTAGGCTACACAGTGAGTACCAGGCCAGTGGGGGCTATAATGCTAGAAGATGCCTCAAATAAACAACAACAAAATTCTTTCTTGAAACACTGCCTACTTAACACATTTGTGAGTATGAACATTTTGTTTTTCAACTTTGATCCAATAAGTTAAAAAATGGCATTTCATTAGTTTACAATTCTTTGATCATTCATGGAACATGTAACAGGAACATATAGGCTAGATGCAATTATCTCTCATCATTTTCACATAAAACCATAAGGTTTCTTTTTGCCATGGGTATGTACACTCACTGGTAAGATTTTTTTTAAGTATTCAAGAATATTTTTTTTTCTCAAAAACGTAAACCTTCTACAAAGATGAACTATCTTGTTAGACTCTTTTACATATATCGTCTTTTCAAACTTTGGTGGTATAGTCTCTGATAAGTTGCCCTTGCTCTATTCAATAACCTCACACCATGCAGAGTAAGTAAGTAAGTCCCATTAAATTCAGTAGGCCACTTACAAAAAGTAGAAGGGAAATTTTTAAAGAAGGTTTGCAGAAAGAGAGTAGAAAGAGGGAAAGGACTAAATATATTACATAAACATATGAAGCTGTAAATTCATACAAACATAAATCAATATATGAAATATATTGATTTCCCTACATCACCTACTTTCCATCTCCCCAGACAATAAAACCCTGTTTATAATAGGTCTGGCAGAAATGAAGATATTTTATGTTGCTCAATCTGACTATCAGACTAGAAAACAATGAGCCCCACAAAAAATGGAATCTAATGCTGGTAGAAGTAAAAAATACCAGACGGGGCACTTTTCTCCAGGGAAGTAATTTCAAGCAGTTCTAACAACTTCTTAGACCACTGTATACATGAAATTGAAGCCTAGACAATGATGGGTCAATGGTTGCTAAAACTACACTTTGGAGGGCACTACTTAGATGTTGAGTGTCTTGGGCCCTCTATATACATCTTATTTCAGGATCTGTACCTCAGAAATATTTCACTGACTCTCTTTTGTCCTCTTTGAAATGTGCCCCATTAAATAAATGTTCATTTTCTGCTTTCCACTATTGTTGCTTTTCACTAGATCGGGTAATCTCAACCTGGCTTGAGGCACAGGATTATACAAATTTGATAACATACTGAGTGATTATAGCATCCTTTGAAGAATTGAAAGCTTTGGTCATGGAGTTAAGAGCCCCAGTTTCACAGCCAAATATGCCAGCAAGAGTTTGCTGAAGGGACCCTGATATAGCTGTCTCATATGAGGCTATGCCAGTGCCTGGCAAATACAGAAGTGGATGCTCACAGTCATCTATAGGATGGAATACAGGGCTTCCAATGGAGGAGCTAGAGAAAGTACCCCAGTAGCTGAAGGGGTCTGCAACCCTATAGGTGGAACAACATTATGAACTAACCAGTACCCCTAGAGCTCGTGTCTCTAGCTGCATATGTAGCAGAAGATGGCCTAGTCGGCCATCATTGGGAAGAGAAGCCCTTTGGTATTGCAAACTTTATATGCTCCAATACAGGGGAACACCAGGACCAAGAAGTGGGAGTGGGTGGGTAGGGGAGCAGGGCGGGGGATGGGGGGGTTATAGGGAACTTTCAAGATAGCATTTGAAATGTAAATTAAGAAAATATCTAATAAAAAAATTTAAAAACAAAGAAATTACATAACATCTAACACCATATACCACTCTGAATGCACCAGAAAACCTGGTCTGAAATAAATTACCTAACATAAGGGGCCTTTTTCAATCTTTTTTTTTTCCTCAAATTGTTCCACAAGGAAGGAAATGCTCTATTGCCAAACTGAACACAATTTTCTAGAAGTGAAAAATACAAAAACATTCCTAAACGCCCCCCCTTTTTTCTCCAAAACCTGTAGAGGGAACCATAGTCTCGGGGGGGGGGGGGGGGGAGATTACTAACAGATATCAATATCAACCTGGAGTTCCTGTTAATGTAGCAAAGAAATGGAAATTCATATGTAAACAAATGTTTTGCATATGAGGAAAGAACAAGAATATATAGTTAGTTGACAAATTGGAAACGAATAAAGAACACATGTAAACTCAGAAATAACAGAAAGGAGGCCCTTAAGAAGACAATAGAAAATAAAAGGAGAGGTAGAATTAAAAACAAACAAACAAACAAACAAAAATGCTGGCCCAAGCATTGATTCAAGCCAAACTGAAAAAAAAAAAAAAAAAATCAGTGATAACCAGAGATTCTGCTGTAACAGGGCCCCACAAATTAGTAGACCTCCAAAACTTATCACAATATGATCCAATGATGGAAGCACCATTCAGGCTGTAAAATTCAGAATTCAGACAGCACCACCTGACAAATCTAAAAAAAAGGGCCCAATTCACTAAAGTCCATATAGTTTTGGGAAAGTCTCTAAATGTAGTAACCTTGCCTGTTAGCTTCTAAAGTCCTGCTTCTGGCTAACCGTCTGTTGACTGAAGTATGCCAGCTCAGAACTTGTTTTGTGTGTGTGTGTGTGTGTGTGTGTGTGTGTGTGTGTGTGTGTGTGTGCTTAAAAGCTCACCCTATGAAAAGCGTAACATCCCAATCACTCAGTGTAGCTACTGGCCAGCTAAGAAAGACTTTCTATTAGTTTAAACCCATATCCAAGAAGTCTTCTTTCGTGAATACTCCCACAACATTTTTGGAGGTCCCACTGAGATTTGTCCCAGAGAGGCAGACCTCAAGACACTGGGAAGGGGGGGTGTTTCAAAGCCTCTGGTGGGACAACTCCCTGGCTTATGATTTGTGCTCCATTCCATTGGGGAGCTGAATCCTTTTGACTCTGCCAAGTCATACCAAGAAACAAACAAATAACAAAACAAAAAACAAAAACAAAACAAAAAATATCTACCTGGAGCAAACATACTTGCTCATTTTGTTGACTGTCTCCTGTTCATGGTCAGGCTTGGCCCTTGTGTGGAGGTGGGGAGAAGCCAGGCCTCTGATCCAGGGCCTGCTGTCCTTTAAGAAGAATGCATACATACAGGGAGAGGGAAATTGTTCTCCAAGGTGAGTATTCCCTCTCCATGCCTGCTCTAAGCAGTCCTGAGGAAGAGGAAACATTCCCCTGGGTTGAACCCGAAGGAAGAGAGAAAGTTCCATTCCTTTCTTATTTACAATTTATGCTGCCTTTTGAATCAATGATCTGTAAAATCCACCGTTGTCTAAAAAGGAATAAAAATACCACTCCTGGTCTGGGCACAAGGATTGCTGCCTGACAACACACCCTGGACAAAATGGATTTCCTTTTTGTTCAACACAACCAAGGAGACTTTAAGAAATTTTCACTAGGTACTTTTAAAGAAAGATTAGAGACAGCTGCTAAAAAAAAAAAAAAAAAAATTCCTTTGTCACACAGTCAGTCCCAGATATTAGAAAAAAATATATAAAAGTTAAAAAAATTATAAGTATTAGCAGGTCCCAATTGCTGGAAATAACTCAAAAGGGTGTTTAACAACAGAGAACAGATTGGGGCAAGATGTTCTGCATAAACTGAAAAACACCATCACCTTCTATGTGTGATGGTGAAAGGCAGTTAGACTTATAGATATCGAGCAAAATGTTGATGTCTCACCTTCTGTCAGAAGAAACCAGTAGCCCAGGACTAGCCCAATTCCAGTTCATCTACCTCCATTCCGATTAAACAATACCAAGTGACCCTGGAAACAAATGGGGAAATTGCTGTCCTTATTGGCTGGCTTGAAAATAGTCATTCTGGTACCCTGTTGTTCACCCTGGAATATGCCTCTCCTGCCTGTGAAGAAACTTAGGGACTTCTGATTGTAATGAATTTGATTCTTCCAGAGAAACAGGTATACACTGTCTTGGAGCTGAAAGATGTGTTCTTCAGCCTCCCACTGGCAGAGGTGAGTTGAGTCCTCTTTGCTTTTAAATGGACAGACATGATGGGAGGTTACAACAGGAAACATACCTGGATCAAGTTGCCCCAGGATTTACAGAAACTAAATGCTGACTTCTCCCCTCCCATCATCAAGTTTTCTGAGAAGTAAACTATAAAAAGGCCACTGATGGACTACTGCAAGAGTTACAGATCTTCAGCTACAAGATGTTGGCTAAGAAAGCCCAGTTTGTAGGTTACCTATCTGGACCACCAGCTTAAGAAAGGCAACAAGAGCCTGTCTCAGAGTAGCATTGCTGCCATCCTTCAGATTCCAACTCCAAAGTCTAAGAAACAGGATTGAGAATTTGAGATCTATTTTTTTTTGGGGGGGGTGGTTCAAGTCAGGGTTTCTCTGTATAGCTCTGGCTGTCCTGGAACTAGAATTTGAGATCTGAGAGACAGCTGCAGCAGGATACTGCTGCAATTAAATACCAGAGTTTGTGGAAATAACAAGGCCTCTATACACCAGCATGGAATTCGGTGGTTGGGAGAGCCATAGGCACTAAGCCCCTAACCTGGACTGAGACTAAATAAAAGACAAAAGGGGTTTTCACCTGAACTTTGAGGTCTTGGAAATGTCCCATGACATTTCTGTCAAAATGATTGTACCCTGTAGCCAGAGGATGGCCCCATCTGCCTAAAAGTTATCTATGGCAGCTACTGCTAGTGTAATGAAGGAAAGCAGACAAATTAACTCTGGATCAAGATCTTATACTCACAACGAAGTTGAGGCCCTTCTCTGAAAAGCAGCACCAGAATGCTAGCTGTCTAAAGACTATGTGGCCCTATTCCAGGCCTGACCCCAGACCTACCCACAATTTGGCTGAAAAACCCACTGCCATCAACTTTGTTATGCACAGGCATTCATCCATGAATGTCTGGAGATGGAAGATAAAACAAAGTACGTGGGAGCTGCAGTAGTTACTTTTACCAAGACAATTTGGGCCCACGCCAGTTACCTCAGCCCAAAGAGCAAAACTGATTGATAGGACCCACGCTCTTGGATAGGGAAAACAAAAGTCTACCATCATATTCATCAGTATGGTTTTACTAGCAGCCATGTCCATGATGTGGTTTATAAAGATAGAGGGCTTCTCACTGCTGAAAAACATGGGACATAAAATCTTGGCCCTCCTTTAGAGTCTACTTGGCTTCCCCTACAAATTGTTATCCTCCACTGCTGGGCTGTTGTCCAACAAATGGCCCTAAGACCAATGGGGCCTATTGATATTCTGATGACATATTACAACCCCACACTGCATGAGACTCCATGGTAAAGAAAAAATGAAAAGCTATCTTAAGGTTTTACTGTTGTGAACAAACACAATGACCAAGCCAACTCTAATAAGAACTTATATTTAACGCGGTCTGGCTTACAAGTTCAGAGGTTCAGTTTTCAAGGCACAAACATGGCAGCATCCAGGAAGGCATGGTGCAGGAGATGCTGAAAGTTCTACATCTTCATCTGAAGGCTGCTAGCAAAACAGTGGCTCCCAGGAAGCTAGGACTAGGGTATTAAAGCCCACACCCACAGTGACACACCTACTCCAACAAGGCCACCCACCCTGATAGTGCTGCTTTCTGGCCCAAGCATATACAAAGGATGACAACAGCTCAAACCCACAGGTTGATAGATGTCTTAGTGTTTTCACTGCTGTGAAGAGACACCACAACCAAGGCAACTCTTATAAAGGACATTTAATTGGGGCTAGTTTATAGGTTCTGAGGTTCACTCCATTATCATCATAGTGGGAATCTGACAGCATCCAGGCAGGCATAGTACTAGAGGAGCTGAGAGTTCTACATCTTGTTCTTAAGGGAAACAGAAGACAACTGACTTCCAGATTGCTAAGAGGAAGATATCATTGCCCACTCCCACAGAGACTCACTTCTTAAAACATGGCCACACCTATTCCAACAAGGCCACACCTCCTAATAGTGCCACTCCCTTGGCCACACATATTCAAACCACCACAATGGAGGACATCAGAGGGGAAGATCATACTCCTAGAAACAATTGGCAGGACTTTTGGGAACTAACCTTCACCAGGCTACTTATCTGGGGCCCAAAAACATTCTGATTTGTTCAGTCCAAGGTATGTTATCCCCTGACTGGACAGCCTATCATGAGATGTCTCAGCCAAATGCCAGGTGTGTCCTCAGCTAAATCTAAAGCAAGAGCCCTTACTCAGGATGGGGTCAGAATGAGAGAGCAACATGCCCACAAACTCTGGAAAAAAACTGACTTTACCAAGATCCAGCCAGCTGGGGAAAGACAAAATTATTTGCTGATTTTTAAAATTCCTTTTCCAGGTGAGCAAAAGTGTTGTTCCTCACCCAAACAGAAATTACTCAAATAGTAGCTAAAAAAAAAACTCCTCCAGGAACTGGTCCCCTGATTTAGCCTCCCCCTAGTAATGGAGTCCAATAATGGCTCAGCTTTCATAGTCAAAATCTCTTAATTAATAGCTAAGGCTTTAGACACAGATTGAAAACTTCACTGTGCATATAGAACTCAGTGTTCTGACAAGGCTAAAAAAAAATAAATAAATAGGGCATTAAAAGAAACTTTAACAAAACTCTCATCATCCAGCATCCAGCAAAGGATGAATAGGCCTCCTTTCTTTCCTTTGCATCAGCCTGCTATACACCATATAGGGAGGGATTTACCCCCTATGAGATTATGTTTGGAAGACCTCCCCGACTGCTTCCCAGGCTCAGAAACGAACAGTTGGCAGATCTGTAACTCTTTCTTTCTCAAGTCACTAAAGGTACTTCAGTCCTCCATAAAGGCTATTCATTGGACTATCCCAGAGACCAAGCCAACCTCCAAGTCCATTACCAGTTTCCACTTGTTCCAGTCCAGTGATGTTGTCTGCATCAGGCAGGTAGCTAAAAGGGTCACTTAAACCAACTTTGAAAGGACTCTAGATAGTGATTCTCTTCAGTCCTATATTTGTAAAGATAGTTGGCATTAATTACATCATGGATCCACCTCACTTAGGCCAAGAAAGTGGAAGCCATGGATGCTGCCAAATGAACTATTTCCAGACTGTGGACCCATTGAAATTTAGGTTTCATTGGGCTCCAGGGACTTCTACTCTATACCCTCCTCTACTTTCTCCTGAATCTTGTGTTTAATATGAATATAGGGTTATGGTCTAACCCCTATGTCCCTTTGGCCTGAACCTGGGAATTGATAAAGACAGATACAGAGAAAGTATTAGCTAGTGTGACTACAAACAAGCAACCCACTTTCTATATTGACTTTTATTTGCCGATGTCCATTTGAAACATCTGGTTATACTAGAGAAAGGGAAGATATCGGGGTTTATCTTTTGGGATAGGAATACTTAATTTTATTTTTTTTATTTTAATGATTTGAGGAAACATATTTAATAAATGAGAACATTATTTCCGCCAATCACAATAAAATTATCTTCAGTAATCTTTAACATATCTTGAAATAAAAAAAGGTTTTCTAATAAAATATTTACATGATTTATTCTATATTTTGCAAGGGAAAATAGAGATTCTTTACACAGTCTAACTCTTGTCATTTTTTTCTTTTTTATTACAATTTTTTATTAGATATTTTCTTTATAATTTTCAATTCTGTACATGCCTTGTGACTGGGGGTGTCCTAATTGCCACAGCAAAGTAGTTTCCTTTACAAAAAATGGGTTTGTAAAACTGAGGCTTCTAAAAGGAAAAAAAATATTTAAATTATTCTGACCTTTGGAAAACATTAAAACAAACAAACAAACAAACAAACAAGCAAACAGGGGAATCAGATCTATAACTCAGGAAGGGTCCCTAGGTATAGAGTTAATCCTTCTCAGGCCCAGCTCCCCCTGACTCAGATTAGCCAGGACTGCCGGTTATGCTTAAGGTACCTATCCCCTGTACTATACATGTTAGGAACTAAGCAGACTGTCAGCCGACTGACAAAACTCAGTGTGACTGGGAGCAGCCCAAATTAATGTTAGAGGACTTAAAAGGGGCTAGAACTTGTCTAATATCCAAAACTGTTAACCTAGGCATTTCCCTTATTCTGATGCCCATACCCACTGCCTTATGGGTTAATTCATATGGATAACAGCAGTATTACTGGATCTCTGGGACTATTTGGTGGGCATTTACTAATGGTTTGACTAAATGTGCCTCTTCTGCTTTCTAAACTAAGTAGATAGGTTGATCGGGTCCTAGAGATATCAAAAGTTTCAGTTTCTGGATGAAAACAACATTTACATTCCCTTGCAGAAATGGTCCTACATAATTGGAGAGGGTTAGACCTCTCATTAGATAAGAGAAAGTATATATGGCTTTGGAAACCTATTGTTTCTACGCTAATTGATCAGGAGTAAGTAGAAAAAAAATTATTGCCATAGTCGAGAAAATAATTGGTACCAGACTCTGTTCTCTTGGTCCCTCTGCCTAAGTACTTTGTTATCAACACTGGCTGGGCCTTTAACTCTCATTCTGATTGGATTAGCAGCAAGGTCCTGCATCTTACACTAAAATAAGATGAGCCCATGATTTGACTCATTCACTAAGACCAGTGAGGAATGTAACAGGGCACCAGCTTAGGCCCCAGACTTTAGCACAACTGACTCATGATGGAAGTACCAATCAGGCTGTAAAACTTAACACATGGACAAAACCACTGGACAAAACTATAACAAAGGCCTAATCCATCAAAGTCCATATAATCCTGGGAAAGAATCTAAGTGTACTATACTATTCTTTGTTTTGGGGCTTCCGTAGTTTCGTTTCCTGCTAACTGTTCTTGCTAACTGAAGTATATCAATCCGAAACATAGGTTTTGTGCCTAAAAGCTCATCCTGAGAAAGACTGAGGGCTATACTGGGATCCTGAACACCTAGTATAGTTGCTGACCAGCTAATAAAGACTTTCTAATGGCTTAAACCAAGGTCTGAGCAGTCTTCTTTGGTGAATACTCCATATCATTGTTGGGTGCATCTATTAAATAAACTCCCTACAAATAATATCAAAACATTTTGCAAACAGGGAAGAGGTTGGAGAGTTATAATAGCTCATCTGGTAGAGCACTTGCCTAGCATGCACAAAGCTCTGGGTTTTGTCCTTAGTATAAGCCAAACACGTGCAAAAATGCCTGTTACTACAGTTTTTTTTTTTTTCCAAAGTGATATAAGAAATAAGATCTTCTTTGTAAGAGAGAATTCTGCCAAATCCTCCTTCTATTTGCCCTCTTTCTTCTTGTATGGAATATAGTCATTTGAACAATAACAGCAACAAGAGAGAGTTTTATGCTATGTTTGTCAAATTAGAAAACTAGAAAGGTATATATATATATATATATATATATACAGGAAGACATCCTCTAAGAACCAGGCAGTTTCAAGTTTACTTTTGAAAGTAGCTACATATTTACCTAAGGCTATATTGATTGTAATCTTGTTTTGTTTTGTTTTTTAAGTGGGTGTAACAAAGATGGGCAGATGAAGGCAGGTCGTGGTAGAGCACACCTTTAATCCCAGCACTTGGGAGGCAGAGCCAGGCAGATTTCTGAGGCCAGCCTGGTCTACAGAGTGAGTTCCAGGACAGCCAGGGCTATACAGAGAAACCCTGTCTCAACAAAACAAAACAAAACAAAACAAAAACAACAACAACAACAAAAAAAAAAGATGGGAGATGAATAATAATTAAGCTCTCTACTTGCATAAGAAAGACAGGTGCACATTAAAGATGCAACAAAAACATCTTACAGTCTATGAAAGGGTACACAGTGAGAAGAATGATAAGGTTAACTGCACCTGGAAAAAATTATGAAAATAAAGACTTACTTGCCAGAAGCAAAAGGAAAAGAACACTTTATTCTACCTTCTGCCCAGTACTCCCACCTCTATTCCTATGCTAATAAAGAAGACTGGGGGCCTAGAACACTGTAATGAAAGATAACTTGTCTTTACAACAAAAGTTAAAAAAAAATTGTACCACAGCCAAGTATTCTATCAAGGTTGAATGATTACAGCAATGGATATAAAACTTGTCCCACACTGTGTATATACTCATGGATATAACCAAGGCTATTTCACCAAACTAATTAGTCACAACTCAGTGACTACTTAAGTATGTATCAGATATGCTGTTGCATCTGACCCGATATCTGATCTTCCAAGTCTTCTGACTAAAACCTATTTTTATTCCTTCCTCTGTAGTAATCAGCTCACTTCCAGAATAAAGAGAAAAGCATCATGATGTCATTTGTGAACATTAAAAAAAAAATCTCAATGCAATTATGAATCTGGCAGAGATCCCAGGAGATCAAATCAGACTACTCTGTAACTCACAGCTTTAAAGTCTCTAGAGACTGACTAGATCTAAGAACTTTAAGAAATTATCTCTCCATCTATTCATTTCCGTGGAAACTGCCTCTGAAATGTCTAGCTCCAACATTAACTACCAAGAAAAATCAGTCTTAGAAAAAGGTCCTCCTACAGACCAATATTGCTGCTAATTTGAGGAGAAAATTCTCTTTGAACAAGTATTTACAAAATTGCAACATATAATGGGGTTCTAATTTAATATTAATTTTAAATGAGACATTCTCTATGTATATAACATAAATATGGAGATAGGCAGCAAGACCCTTGAAAGCATAGCTCTTTTCTTATTTAATTGAGGCATTCATTCATCTACTACAAATGTGAGAGTAAGTCAAATAATAGTAATCAATGTGGTACTTTTTTAGAGAATCAACTGAAACTGAATCCTCAGAAGAATCAAAAAAAATCCACTAAATTACAAATGAATCTTTTTTAACCACCTGGGGAAAAGTATACCGTTGGCCACATTCATGATTGTCCATGAAAACATTCTTTAGCCTAATGTGCCTTGTCACTCTTGTCTTACATCATTTTTCAATTAAAGCCTGAAAGTAGCTTACTTAGAGCATTTGATTCCAACTCATGATGTCTGAGGGAGAAAGAAGCTGCTTACAAGTTGATAAATAGCCGTGGGTCACACAAGTCAACAGCAAGATAACCACTTAAGGAACTCAGAAACCCCCAAATATTTTCAGGGTTCCTGAGTCTAACTGTACCACCTAGGACAGGGCACTTAAGGCTCTCCTCCAAATCATAAATAAAAACCTCTCATTCTCTGCTTTTCTATACTTTTAAATCTGTGATAATTTCTTCAAGTGTCTTAATTTCTATATACATCTTAAAGGTGTTCCTATAAAAAAAATCTCATTTACTTTGCCCTTTGTCTATGAGACAGAAACTACAAAATGAACTTTATTTAATTAACTTGCTTTCTATTCCTTAAAGTCCTCCAATAAATGAGTTAGGCAAAAGTATAAAAACATCGTGACAGGGATCTTATATAGCACTATATAATAAAGCATATCAGAATAGGCTAATTTTACCTAAGATAGTGTTAAATGTGGCTGTGCATCTACACTACTGAAAGAAAACTTAAAATGATTTTTCTTTAATGTTCACATTTGGCTATTTTACGGAGTAATTTATTACAGTGGGTGCATTATTAATGCACTCTACTATCACGCATTAAATATACAATTTCTCAATACACTTTGTATTAGATGCAATTTCTAAAAAGCAAGCATTTGGCATAAATAGTTTTCTCTTTTATTAATAAAAAAAAAAAACCAAATCTGTAGATTCTGTGCAACATATTTTCAAATGCAATTTAGAGAGGTGGGAATTATACTGCCTCCTAAGGGTTACTTTTACATCTAAAACTTGCTAGACCCACTCATTGTTGTATGGAAACAAAAGTCTTGAACACTGTTAAGAATAGTAACTAAAGTGGTTTTGAAAACGATGATTCAGTAAAACAGGTGGGTGTTTCCCTTGGTTTAGTCGGCCTTTCCATCCTAAGGGAAAAACAGGCTTGAAACCTTTCCATTTCTGGGTATGATAAACTTAGCACCTATAGGATCCCCACATATAAACAGGAAAAGAATAACAAAATGTAATGATCCAAATACAATAAAAAGATAAATAAATGTAAGGTATGGGATAGAAGCATACAGAATCTGAGAAAGAACTCAGAATTTCTAGGAGACATGAAAGCCACATAGAGCTCTTAACCTTCGCTTTTGATCAGGGTTACACATAGTACTAATGGTGAAAGCAATGAGAGAGCAGTGAGTAGAGAGAGCAGTTTAGCATGGGCTAAACCTCTCATTTCTCTGGCTTACAGAACAAGAAAAGGCACATTAGCAAATACTGATACGTGTAAGAATAGTAGGAAGAAGAGAGCTAGAGAGTGTGTCCAGACTTTTGTCTACCAACATTTCTAACTGAACCATAGATAAAGTTCCTGAAGAGATGCAAAGCAAAATAATTGTAAACTAAGGCCAAAAACTGCCACAATAACGTTACCAGTATGTGCAGAGAAGTAGATTGACACAGGTTGGAGAGTGTCCACTCACTTGGTAGAAGTAAGATGGTGTGGTATGTCTTTCAGCATAGGAGTACTTACAAACAAAATATGTACGGCAAAAGTGAAAGCAAAAGAAAAAAAAAGTAGCAGTCTGGCTTTAGAGAAGTAGAGAAAATCGATTAAAGGAATTATGATCATTCAAAAGAAAGAAGAAATAAGGGGTGAAACCTGAATCTCTAACTACTGGTATTTCTGACTAAGGCCTGAAACACTTTTATAGATACCAGACTGTTAGTGGCTTTAACCATAAACAAAATTACATAAGAGCTACTTCAAAAGTCTTAGTAACTCAGTGTGTATGTTTGACAGACAGACAGACAGACAGACAGACAGACAGACAGAGTAAGCACGTGTGTACTTGCATGCATCTGTGTGTGTGTGTGTGTATGTGTGTGTGTGTGTGTGTGTGTATGAGAGTGTAAAATAGAGAAGAGGGAAAGGAAGCGAAAACCCAGCAAACATTTCCTATTTGGAAAGTAAATCACACAAATCTAAGTAAATATTGTATAGATAATAAATTTGAAGAGAAATTAAATGAACATTAGAGACTATATGGTAATGAAACTACATCAGAATCCAAAATGTAATTACAAGTGCTTAGTAGGAAATTTAAAGTCTCAAATATATTTAAAATGGATACAATGCATGATTGAGTGTATTTGGTTTTCTGTCACTGTCATAAAAACACCATGACCAAGGAACTTATAGAATCAAAGGCTTATTTGGATCTAACAATTATAGAGGGATAGGAGTCCATTATGGAGAATATGTCAGTAGGCAGGCAGGCATGGCATTGAAGCAGCAGCTAAAAGCTTACATCCTGATTCACAATCAGGAAGCAGAGAGAGGGGCCACGCTAGGGATAGCTGGAGGGTTTTGAAACATTAAAGCTCATCCCTAGTGACAGACATCCTTCCTTTGGCAAGGCCTAATCCTTCCCAAACAGTCCCATCAACTTGGGACCAAAGAGTCAAGTATATGAACCTATGGGAGCCATTTTCATTCAAACCATCACAGGCAAGTATTACAGAAATATTTTTTTTTTAAAATAAGAAATTTAGAAAACATTTTTCATGTTGCCTTCTATTATTTTTGAGAGATAATACCAGAATAAGAATAGGTACAAACGCTTATATGGTAAAACCTTGCTTTTTTTTTTTTTTTTAGAAAGAAATTCAAAGCATTGTAGATTGAACAGTCTACTGGGTTTATGAATAGGAGGCAATAACATATTTAAAGGGTATTAATCTGAATAGGCCCACACACTGTCACTAATCCTTTCCTACCAATATTCAAATAAATGTTTATACAGAGGGTAGCTTCAGAAGCAAACTTCTTTCAATTTTGTGAACAAAAATTTCTAATGAAGGAGATCTTGTTCTTTTAACTTGGTCTGACAATATAAGAAAATCAATCAAGATTAATTCCAATACGAAATTCTGTTCTCTGTCTACCTGTCAAATTGAGGGTCCCATTCTGCCCAGACACAGGCACAAGCCCCAAGGAATATCCTAAGACATACATTCTAGCTGAATTGTTTGGCCTGTGAATGTTTTCCTATGTCACACAAACATCACTAATGTGTCAAAAACAGTGGTTAACAGGCCTATGTGTATTACTACATTATTATTATGTTACATTAGTAAATATACATCATTGATTTACCTATTTTATTACTTACATAGACAGCAAAAACAAAATCAATGTGGTACTATTTTCCCAAAGCAGAAAGCCATTCACCCAACTGAAACTAGAAAACAGATGAGGAACGACCTTAAAGTTGTTTCCTATATCATAGAGATAAGACATATAATTCCTAACAACAAGTTTTTATCAGGCTTCTTATCTTCCTTGCTCCAGCAAGATTTATGAGGCCCTTCCCTTAAGACCTGGGTCAGGCTGGGCTGTGGTGGCACATATTATTAATCCCAGCACTTCAGAGGAAGAGGCAGTTAAAACTCTGAGTTTAAGGCCAGCCTGGTCTACAGAGTGAGTTCCAGGACAAAAGGGCTACATAGAAAAACTCTGTCTTGAAAAACCAAAATTCAACTAACCAAATAACAAACAAAAGAGACTACAGATAAGCATAGCCTCCATGGCCTGTATAAAATTGTGTAGTTGTTGCTGTTCTACGCCACATTAAATGTATCAGTCTTCTGAAAAGTAGAAATATTAATTCAAATATTTTAAGAACATATTAAGAGGGGACACTGAGTGTTTCAACTCAGTGTTTCAACTCTGAATTGATTAAAAGAAACAAATTCAGTGAGTTTTGATGGTTCTAATAGGTATTCTCTGATATATTCCATAGAGTGTCAGGTAATTATTTACTTCAAATGGAGGCACCCTTGAAGCTGGCAACTTCTTTGTGGATGTTATGTGCTATGTACAGTGAATGAGGGACTTATATCAGCTGCGTTCCTAAGTCACCTAGTCTTGGTTCCATGGAAGAATACTCTAAAGGTCTGATAATATTTCATAAAATTAATGCTATTTTCCTTGTTAAATATTTTGTGATCAAATCAAAGATTATGGTTATAAAATATCCAGCTATGTTAATTATCGGAAAGATCCATGCCAATATACTTTGAAAAATTCAGATTATAAAGCAAGCCCATCAAAGTTCTCTGAGTTCTGCCTGGCTGGAGAAAGTCCAAGAAAATTAATTGGAATTGCATTTCCTTAAATACAGATTATCAACAGATAGATAATAGACAATCACATAACAATAAGGTTTATGCCAAAAAGAAGGCCAGAAGCACATTAACTGTTAGCCATCTTAATATAATTCATAGCTTACAATAATACTGTACATAGAGATATGTTAAACAGTTCTTGAAATAAAAATAATGTAGTGTCCTTAAGATTCAAGACTTCATGGCCAATATTATACAGAGACATCAAATTTAATTAAAGCTTCTGGGAAATAAGTCACACAATAGTTTAAAAGAATATCTTAACCACACTATGATAAATTAAAAAAAAGAACAACAACAAACCGTGTCCTTGCAGTAATTTAACAGGATAAAAAAAATAACATCAGTTAAAGTTAAATAACTATGCCATAAGAGAGATAAGCCTTGGCTAGACCTAGAAAAAGAAGTAAGAGTTAACTTAAACTATACAGTATTGTCCCCAGGCAGGCCCTCATTAATGACTGAAAGTAACAGGGAAAAAAAATTCGTTAAACAGCCTGTGGCTATTGTCCAATTAGGAAAGAAATGGACAATGAAGAAGAAAATCCACATAATCCTTGTGAGTTTTTTGTAGACATGAAACCTCAATGAAAGTTTAAGAGACTATAGAAATCTTCACTAAGGACTACAAGTAGACAATGGGACAGGCCAAACCTTTAATACAGTGTGATCTCTCAAAGTAATTATTTACTAGGTTATAAGGTTATTGTAGTCAAAGGATTGCTAAATACCAGGTAAGATGATAATTTCAAAGTTTACACCTGCTTTTTATATATACTTGGAATCAGAGCAGTGTGTATTAAACTGTTCCATTTCAGTACATTATGATAAAAAAGAGGGACAGACTGATGAAAGACAGCTTCCCTTCTTGCAGTCCTTATTTGTATAGCTAAAGAAGAATAGAAGGTTAACTGTCAAGAAAAGCAGTACAGAAATTTCTTTGAGGGAAGGTAATACAGATTGCTGCTAGCTCCCTAATTTAAGGCCTTTAAGTCTAAGACCAGGAACCTGACTGGGAGGCACCAGCAGGGTAGCCCATCAGATAAAGGTGCTTGTGTTGCAAGCCTGAGGGTTTGAGATCCATGCCCAGAACACATGTAAAAGCAGAAGGAGAAAACAGATCCCAACGTCATTTTCTGACCTCCACTTGTGCTTACATTCCTGCTTATATTCAGGTTGTTTCTTACCCAGACATCTGGATATAGTCTTCCCATTTAATACTATAAGAAATGAAAGACACGTGGACATGAAAGATGAAAAAAAAGAGATTAGGGAAGTACAGGGGAGATGAGGAAAAAGAATCTACTAGAACATACCTTGTTCAAAATGCTATAACATTTGTGTAATGCTAGAATTTTGCATAGTAAGTTAATTTGTTTTTAAGTAAGCAATGAAGGAAGGGAAGAAAGTAGATATACAACAACTCGGGTAGGAGGCAGGGGGAGAAATTCTGTTCTATGTGATTTTAGTTTATGGAAGGCAATCATGTCTATGTTCCTGAGTCTTCACAAAAAATATCCGGCTAAATATAAATGTGAGAAACTTTCTACATGCAAAATCAGTCTGAGTCATGATATTAATTGAATGCATTATTCAAACAAAGAACAAAAGGTGAGAAATTTGAAGATAATAAAAAATCAAGTAAAACAGAAAAGTACGGACCATTATATAAAATCAAGTATACTTTAATTTTAAACAAAACGAAACAAAACAAAACAAAAAAACCAAGAAAACATTATTAAAACTTAATCTTTCTCAGCTGAGCATAGTGGCATACATCTTTAATCTTAGCACTTGGGAGGCACAGACAAGTAGATCTCTGAGCTTCAGGCCAGCCTGGTATACACAGTGATTTCAATGCCAGCCAAGGATTGAGAGGTACTGCTTGAAATAAATAAATAAATAAATAAATAGATAAATAAATTAATAAATAAATTAATTAATAATCTTGCTTTGCATCAGAACACTGGACATGTTACTCAAGTACGTACATCATTAGCATATCTGTTTTAAAAGATAAGTCAAAGGGGTATCATTAACTCAACAATGTAATGGCACACATCAATATAAATATTTTGAACATACACCATATTCCCACCACCATTGTGAGAAATTCTCAATGAGCAGGAGACAAATAAGCACAGAGAGACTGCACTTCTAACTACATAATATCCACTTGGCATTGATATGCATAAAGGCAAAACACCCATATACTAATAATACATATAATAATAAACCCTTTTTTGTTGTTTTTGTTCTTGCTGTTGTTTGGTTTTGTCTTTTTTTTTTTTTTTAAGAGTGGGTTTGTGCTGCAAAAAAAAAGCACAAAATCGCATACTATATGAGATTTTTGTCACCAGGCACTTGACTTTTCTGGTGTGCTGAGGACTCAGATATCCCTTCCTCTCACCAGAATTGAAAAAATAAATAAAAATAAAAATAAAATGAACTCAGAAGTCGACTAGGGGCCACCCAATACAGTGGCAAGAATAGTACATCACACTCTGAATTCTTGTAATGGTAACTAAACAAAGAACTAGACTGTTGGGTTGTGAGCCCCACGTTGCTCTGCCACAGGGCATGGCTGCTTGGGGAGGTGGGAAGTGGGAAGTTTGACCTCCCTTACCCCATGGGTTGCTAGGTGGTGTTGGGCTGTAGGGAAGTTCTGGAGCACTGCTCAGGGAGTGGAAAAGTGCAGTCTGAGGTGCAGGACAGCCAGAACTGGTTCATTAGCCCCAAATAAAACCTTAAGGCTTGAAGTGCAAATTTAGAACTAAAATAGAAAACAAAAATCTGTGCACAAATGACTCAGAAATGTTAGGCACATAAAACCTGACTAACCAATCTGATCTGTAGACATACTGAGTGAGACATCACAGAAGCTCTGTGAAGTGGTGGGGTGCAGCAAACCTGAGGCTTCAATATCTCTGAATGAACAGATTTGCTGTTAAGAATAGATAATGCAGTACTAGAGATATCAGTTAAAAGAACATGACTAGGTGCAGAGGTGGTGTAGGGAGCATCGGGTCAGCGATTGCCCCCAGAGGCAGGATCCCAGAACTCCGCCCAACCGGAGGCTGGGCCTCTCCCAGCCAGAGCACCGGCCACCCCGCCATCTTTCCTCTGAGCCCAGCGGACACAGCTAGGGACATCCCAGGACATTAAGATAGCATCGGGGTTACGCATGAGTGCAGTGCAGAGGTGGTGTTGGGAGCATCGGGTCAGCGGTTGCCCCCAGAGGCAGGATCCAAGAACTCCGCCCCACCGGAGGCTGGGCCTCTCCCAGCCAGAGACCCGCCACCCCGCCATCTTTCCTCTGAGCCCAGCGGACACAGCTAGGGACATCCCAGGACATTAAGATCGCATCAGGGTTACGCGTGAGTGCAGTGCAGAGGTGGTGTTGGGAGCATCGGGTCAGCGGTTGCCCCCAGGGGCAGGATCCGAGAACTCCGCCCCACCGGAGGCTGGGCCTCTCCCAGCCAGAGCACTTGACCCCAGAGGCAGGATCCGAGAACACCGCCCCACCGGAGGCTGGGCCTCTCCCAGCCAGAGCACCCTCCACACCGCCATCTTTCCTCTGAGCCCAGCGGACACAGCTAGGGACATCCCAGGACATTAAGATCGCATCGGGGTTACGCGTGAGTGCAGTGCAGAGGTGGTGTTGGGAGCAGCGGGTCAGCGGTTGCCCCCAGGGGCAGGATCCGAGAACTCCGCCCCACCGGAGGCTGGGCCTCTCCCAGCCAGAGCACCCGACACACCGCCATCTTTCCTCTGAGCCCAGCAACTCCAGTACTTTAAGACCACATCAGGAGCTCAGGGCCCGGGCCTCAGGCTCTGTGCACTCTCTTAGGCTCTTTCGGGACTCCCCAAGCTATCTCTAGAAGTGAGGTGAGGAGGGGAACACAGCCTCTGTTCCTGCCCAATCTTGTGGAACTTGAGACATCAGCCAGGAGATTGATAAGGGACCAGGGCAAAACAGCGGGTCCTTTCTGGTCTGCACCAAAGCCAGGTCACCTCGGGCAGAGATGGCAGGAGGAAAGCGCAAGAACAGAAGCAACAGAATCCAAGGGTACTTGGCATCACCAGACCCAAACTCACCCACCACATCAAGTCCTA
>LR750476.1:417237-461607 GCA_902729485.2 Mus minutoides
ACCCTATAGGTGGAAGAATAACCATGAACTAACTAGTACCCCCTGGGCTCGTGTCTCTAGCTGCATATATAGAAGAGGATGGCCTAGTTGGCCATCAATGGGAAGAGAGGCCCCTTGGTTATGCAGACTTTATATGCCCCAATACAGGGGAACGCCGGGGCCAAGGGGTAGGAGAGGGTGGGTAGGGGAGCAGGGCCGGAAGGGGGGAGGATATAGGGAACTTTCTGGATAACACTTGAAATGTAAATGAAGAAAATATCTAATAAAAGTTGAAAAAAAAATTTGATCATGAAAAAAAAAAAAAAAAAAGAACATGACTACATACTATTAGGAAAGAAACAAGGATCTCTGAACTAGGGTAAGAACAATATGAATGGACTATTCAGAACCGCATTGGTGAATTCAGGAAATGAACATAAAGAAAACATTAATGCTTCTTACAAATATTGTCATTTGCTTTTTAAAATAAACTTCAAAATCAATTAAGACTTTTTGCAATATTGCATATACCTGAAGCAACAAATACTTGCCTTAATCAGACTGTGAACCTAAGATACTTGTGCTACTTCTACAGCAATACTATTTTGCCAATTGTAAGGGAAAAGGGAGTTCAAAACTGAATTAGGATAAAATTACAATTAAAAAATCAAAATATTCTTACCAATATGATTATTAGTTCCCTAATAACAGTAATTTAGAAAAGAAATTTGGCATATGTTCCATTACTGATTTTTGCAGTGATGTCAAATTCTAAAACTAGGCTTATGTTTTTCACTTTTCCTGCTTTCTCCCAGAATCACACATGTCACAGTGGATTACTGTGATAAGATACTCATATAGTTTTCTACAAATTTGGAATGCCTAACACTAGGAAATAAACCAGAAAGATCAGGCATATTAGAGCTATATTGGAAGAGATTGATAGACTATAAAGTGCTTTGAACAAGATATTGTTTCTGAAACATGAGTCATTTGCTTATCCAGGATTCTAGAAAATGACACACATCTTGTCTTCTAAGACAGTCTTAAAATAGGAAAAGTAATAGAAACCAGTTAACTTACTTTGAGTCAAGTGTTGTTTTAGATATAACACATTTTCACAAAGAATTCCAAAGTATAAATATGAAGCACTGAAATGTGTCTAAGAGTTCAAAGTGTTATTTCAATTTTTATTCATTTAATTTTCAAACCTTTCAAGAAGATAGTACATACTAAGAAAAGTTCATCACAGATCTTCAAATGAGCTTAAAAATGGCTATACCAAGGATTACTGTGGGTATTCTGTCTGGAATCCACCCCCAGAGTTACCTGATAACATCCAGGTATGCTCTGCCCCATAGTTACTTGGCAACAGCCAGGTAGGCCTGACCCACTATAAAGGGGGCTGCTTGCCCCCTCCTCTCTCCCTTACCTCTTGCTCCCCATCTCTTTCCATTCCTTTCTCCCCTCTCTCCACGTGGTCATGGCTGGCCTCTACTTCTCTACTCTCTCCTTCTCTCTGCCTTTCTCTGCCTCTAACTACTCTTTAACTCCCCTCTCATGGCCTAAATAAACTCTATTCTATACTATAACATCATGTAGCTCTTCCCTCAGGGGGAAGGGATGCCTCCACATGGGCCTGCTGAGGCACCTCCTTCCCCCACACCTCACCATACCCCCATAGAATATATTCTAATATCTCCTTATCTTTTTATAACCACTGCAATTACCACACAAGATAGAGAAAGCAGAGCAACTATGAACATTTTAAGATCTATGTTTACCTATCCAATTCATGGCTCTTTGGTTGTTACTTCATTATGCTTGATAACATTTTTAAGTAATACTTATGCTTTAAAAATTACAAAGGCCATCATTGGAAAGAGAGGCCCCTTGATCTTTCAAACTTTATATGCCCCAGTACAGGGGAACGCCAGGGCCAAGAATTGGGAATGAGTGGGTAGGGGAGCAGGGCGAGGGGAGCATATAGAGGACTTTTTGGGATAGCACTTGAAATGTAAATGAAGAAAATATCTAATAAAACATTTTTTAAAAATTACGAAGGCTAAAGCCTGTACAAGACCCATATACTTCAAGAGTACTTAATAAATGTGGAAATTAGAGTTTATCATATATAATTTTTAAATGATGTATATATTTTTGTTTTCATAAACAGTTTGTTTATATGAATGCACAACATGTACAAGCCTGATGCACAGAGGTCTGAAGAGGGCATCAAATCACCTAAAATGGAGTTATGGACAATTTATGAGCCACTATGAAGGCACTGGGAACCGAACCCAGGTTCTCTATAAGAACAGCAAATGTTCTTAAGTGCTGAACCATCCTTCTACCTATCCTAACCACAATGCATGTACATATATCATTCTTCAGTCTGACCCTCTATTTGTAGTATAAAATGGCACAGAGTAAACCATTTCTATTTTGAAATAAAAGAATGGAAGCAATGAAAGAAGAGCTGTGACCAAAGGAAGACTGAAATCAAGCAAAGAAAGCATCAAATCCTGTAGCTGCATGTCCAGCATTTGAGGCACATGGTGTGATATGAATTGTCAAATAGCTTGGGAAGTCCTATTCCTATGGTCTTGCAAATAGCAATCTTGATGGCATGCATCTCTTAGAATACCTGTGCTCGGCTTGCAGTTTTCCCCAGGAGTAACTCTCCCTTCCTTATTATCTCTAAATTCTGAGTCTCCACTGTATTCATATCTTCATACATTATCCTCTTAGAGACTGACTACAGGAGGATCTTGATCCTCCCATATATACACTGTTTGCATCACTATATACACACACTTTTATTTTGAAATGTGAGAAAAAGCTTTCAGGACCTCTCAAGTCTTGCCTCCTTGAAGGCCTGCAAAGTCAACACCATATGGATAGCTGCTATCAGTTTGCTATCAGTTCATAGTGCAGGCTAAGCCCCCTTGAATAATGACTGAGAAGGCTACCGAGTGTATACACAGCTGAATACATGGAATCACGTCCTTAATTGGCCTGTGCAAGCAGGGTACCCCAGTTTAGATGGATAATCTACACTCAACATAACTGGATATGTTATCACCATAGAGGACACATCTCTGGGCTTGCCTTTGAGGAAATATCTAAAGAGGATTTACAGTGTAGAAGATGTATCCTAAACATGAGTAGCACTGACCCATGAACTAATGTCTCATGCTTAATAAAAAGAGAGAAAAGGAAGATGCTAACATTCACTTCTCTGCTTCCTTTTTAAGATGTATTATTATTATATGGGTATGAATGTTTCATTTGCATGTTATATGTATGTGCCCCATGTACACACCTGGTACCCATAGTGGCCAGAAGAGGCCACTGGATCACCCAGAATGAGAGATACAGATTGTTGTCACCTGTCATGTAGCTGCTTGGAACTGAATACAGGTTCTCTAGAAAAGCAGAAAATGCTTTTAACCACTGAACCATCTTTCAAAGGTCATTTTTTCTGCTTCTTGACTACAGATACAATGTGATTAGATAAAGCAGAATTCAGGTTGACAGCAGCAGCTGGCACCCTCAGGGCCTCAGAGATACTCCTAGGAGCCTAAAAGACCCAAGGAGGCTTCAAGGGGAGGCTCATCCGCAAAAGATAAGTCTGCAGAGTGTATAGCACCTCTGGAACCAAAAAGAAAAAAAAAAGAAAAAAAGAAAAAGAAAAGGAAAAAGAAAAAGAAAAAGAAAAAGAAAAAAAAAAGAAAAGAAAAGAAAAAGCAAGTCAGCTGGGTATGGTGGAACATGCCTATTATTAATCCCAGTATTTAGCAGGCTGAGGCTGGAGGATCTCTGGGAGTTTGAGGCCTGCTTAGTCTACACACCAAATTCCAGGACAGGTAAGACTACAGAGAGACACCCTGTCTTGAAAAATGAAAACAAACAAAAGGGCAAGTCTTATAGGAAGATACTTTGGGGTTGGAGGTGTGAGGAGAGCAACGTACTTCACTTGCTGTTCTCACAGCCAGAGAATCCATAATTGATAAATAGGTAAAAATGTATATATATTCGCAGGCTTATGGTCAGCTACAAAAGGCCACACAAATGGGTACAGAACTAAACAGTATCCCCAGAGCTCATGTCTCTAGATGCATATGCAGCAGAAGATGGCCTAGTTGGCCATCACTGGGAAGAGAGGCCCCTTGGTCTAGCAAACTTTATATGCCCCAGTACAGGGGAATGCCAAGGCCAGGAAGTGGGAGTGGGCGGGTGGGGGATCAGGGCCGGGGGAAGAGTATAGGGAACTTTCAGGATAGCATTTGAAATCTAAATAAAGAAAATATCTAAGAAAAAAAGAAAAAGGTAATTAAAGCTAAAACTAAAATAAAATAAATGACAATGTTAAACAGTTGTATCGACATTGGAAATAATTAGAAACCTCACAAAACATTAGTATCAGGGTCACACATGAGAAAGCTGAATTAAAATAATTAAATATAGTAACCATGCCATTGCACTTACAAGAACTACAAAGGCAGAGCATAAAACACATTAACATTATTCAGGATACAACAATGACTGCACATGTTCACATCTGCCCACCACACTAAGAATATAACACCTGACAAATCCCTCACGTACCAAATACTGAAATAGAGAGAGGAGAAAAATGGGCAATAGATAAAAAGCCATAAGTTAGCATTAAAGCATAGGGGACACTAGTCATGCACTTAAGGAACAGAGGGGCAACCAAGGGCTATGTGAGTGACTAGCAGATGAGAAAGTGAAGAGGAATAATCTGCTTTGATAAAGCTTAAATTCAGAATAGACATAGTTGTTAGAACACAGGCCTGCCTCTGTAAGACAGTGGTCACCCTTTAAAGGCCAGATGTCACAGCCTAAAGGGATCTGGGCATACTTCCTGTAGATCTTTCTTGGACATGGACTTTGTCCTGCCTACAAGATGTGCAGGGACAAAGATGGTGCAAAGTTGGTAACCACCAACTAATGACCAGCCCAAATTGAGACCCATCCCATGGGCAAGAACCAATCCCTGACACTATTTTTTTTTTATTTCATTTCTAAATATAAGCATGTGGCTATGCTATTCTATCATTTATTCTTTGCATAACAGTGAATTTTTAAAATAATCCCTCATGAGCCAAATGGAATATATATCATTCTATGTCCTGCAGGAAATAAACTTGAATTTACTTCTCATTTGAAATATATTTATTTTTTATTTTCTTTTTAATATTGCTTAATGGGTATCATTTTTTTTAATTTATTTATTCACTTTACAACCCAATATCATCTCCTCCTCCCTTTCCAGTACCCTCTCATAAAAGTTCTCCCCCATTCCACCTCCTTCTTCTGAGAAGGGGAAGCTGCCTCTGGGTGTCACTGCCCCTCACTAACTCACATACACAACCACCATGGCACATCAAGTCACTGCAGGACTTGGTCTATCCTCTCCCACTGAGGCCAGACAAGGAGACCCACTTAGGAGAAGGAATTGCAGGTAGGCAGGCAAGCAACAGATTCAGGGACAGCCATTGCTCCAGTTGTTGGCAGACCCACAACTGTAAGGCCAAGCTGCTCATCTGTGCAGAAGGCCTAGGTCTGGCGTTTGCTCACTCTCTGGTTGGTGGTTCAGTCTCTGGAAGCTCCCAAGGGTCCAGGTTAGTTGACTCTTGGTTTTCCTGCAGAGTCCCTGAACTCTTTAGGTCCCACAATCCTTCTCCCAACATTTCTGTAGGATTCCCTGAACTTTTGAGATGCTCTTAAAAAGTGGTATTATGGAAGTGGAAATAAGATGGTGGAACAGAAGTCACACACAACATGGGAGCGTTGTTCCAGCAGTCAAAAGAACATGCTTGTACAGCTTGCCCTGGTGTCAGCAAGAGAGTGACATGGCCCACATGCAGCAGGCACAAAGGGCAGGGAGACCTGGAGCTCTCAAGGATCCTACCCCAGAAATGAATGCACTACCCAGCCACAAGATCACCCTGACTCAGAGAGAATGTGATATCTGAAATGAGTCTTAGAGATAAGTCCAGTATTTACCAGAAACCTTGAACCAGACCAATGACTCATTGCAATAAGTATATGCATGTAAAGCTGTTGGAGCAAATACACACACACACACACATATATGTGTATATATATATATATACACACACACACACACACACATATACATATATGTGTATACATAGATATATATGTTTGCAATGTCCCTTTAATAAGTGAATGTGTGATAGACATAGGAAAGATGGCGGAAAAGAGTAGGTATGCAGAGAGGAAGAACTGGAGACACAGGGGAGGTGTCAGGTATGGAAGCAGAGCTGCAACAGACAAAGGAGCATGACGTTGCCAAGTAGGGCTGGCAGAATGGTGTATAGCAGCCTAGAGCTTGCACAGACTCTGTCCACAAACATGCTGCCTGATCACACAATCACCCTAGCTCTGAGCAACAACAAGATATCTAAGATAAACTATAGCCATTCTCTGTATTAAGTCTCTTTGATGGATCTCCATGGTTTATGCTGCCACCAGAAGCCATGTTGCTGTCTGAAGTCCATGCTGCAGCCAGGAGCCATGTTGGTGGTCTATAGTTCATGATGTCACCACAGGCTATGTTGAGGCCTTGATTCATGTTACCACTGGAGGCCATGTGGATATACATGGTATGTGCTGCCCACATTGATGTCCACAGTCTATAGAGAGGCCTGAGGTCATGCTGATATCCATGATTAGGGCTGCAACAGGAGGCTATGATGATATCAGTGGTACATGATCTGTGCAGCCTGTGAGGACCAGTTTAGTTCTGAGCTGCCATCAGAAACCACATGGAAGTCCATGATTCATGCTGCCACTTGCTGTTATGGGCAAGAAAACTTCTTTTGCGGTGGTATTGATAACCATAGACTCATAATTGTGAATGAGAGACACTGAAAGCTTCTATGACAGCCTCGCCCTGCCTACTACAAAGAACCAGTTCAAATAGGAAGCTATTGAAGAGAGTCCTAAAAAAATTGTGACAAAGATGCTGAAGTGTAGCTTCTCACATTAATGGTTTATGTTGGGGGTAGAGATTGGGGGAGGACGCAGTTATCTTTAAGAGGCTGGCCCCTGGGAATATGACAGTTCTCCAATGAGTATGCAGGCAACAAAAATTGAACTTGGCTTAACTTTTTTCTTTTGTGGTGAGTTTGCACAGTTGGAAAGGTAGACCTGAGAGGAATGGGAAGTGAGCGTGATCATCATCGGGTGCAGTATATGAATTTTCCAAATAATCAAAAGGGATTTTATGTTGGCAAAAAGAAAAATAAAGAAAAAAATCATAGCAACTAAATCAAAGAAACACATAAAATAAACTCACTTGTTATTTTAAAAAAGTGACTAAATAATCTGATGTTCTCAACTTTCAAGAGTAACAAGTGCTTGTAACTGCTGATCCATCTCTCCAGCCCCAAGTAAGAAAAATAACCAATAGTTTCTTCTCAAAGCAAAGTAGTTAAATAAAATTAGTTAAATCTTTCTGCTCTTGACCTTGTGTTAACTGCTGCTAGACAGTACGTGATATACACTTAAAGCAACTGTCCTGTTGCCCTGCTATGAGTAGTTCACTTGTTTTTAGATTGTTTGTTTGCAAAGGGGGTTGTCTGCCTGTGTGTCTGTGTCTGTGCCTGTGTCTGTGTGTTTGAGTGTGCTTGTATATGTGGTAACTAGTAGAAGGTGTTCAGTTTCTTCCCTCTTAAAGCTGGATATGATTTCAGAATAATCGTCACTGAACAACCTCTCTGACGCCTAGTTGGCTTGTTTTTATGAAGCACAGTCTCTTTGGCAGGTTAACCTCTCTTGGCCTCAACTTTATGAAAGCTACACCTGTCTTGCCTCAACTTTCCAAGAAAACTGCAAGTTTTCAATTATTTTTTCTTTGCTTTTTCCTTCCAGTTTTCACTAAAAATCTGGCTAAAAGAAGCAAGCATAACCCATATTGTAATATGAATGCTGCCATGTGTAGAAATACCTTTTACCTGGATAATTAGTCTAACACCTTCAAATTTAATATCTCATAAAGTCTTAGAGCACAGGAGAAATCTAGAAATGTTATTTGCTACAGCAACATGAATAACCTCTATTCCACTTACTAACAGAATCTTCATGAGCAGTCTTGGCTGGCCACCTCCCTCTGAGTATTCTGAGCTAAGGGTCTGACCAAATAACCCATTTAGTTCTGGTTATAGAATTTTAGGGCTTTTCCTTAATTCTCATCTCCATTTTTCCCAAATTCTTCCAATAAACCTGTTCTACAACCAAAGCACAAAATGAAACTTCAAACAGGTTACAATTTACATTGACATGTATTTGATGTTAACGAGGTAACAATCTAATAAAATTTATATAAGGTGTCTATCAAGAAAAGTAGAAAACTCTGATGAAATAAATAAAAGCACCAAGCAAATTGAAATGATTTCTGGATTCAAGGATACAAAGACCCAATAGTTACCAGGTATTCTTTCCAACTTGATTAATAAATTTAATACAACCTCCCCCATCCAAAAAAATACCTTAACAACCTTTATGTTGTGACTGTTAAAAAATACCTGTTTCTGAAATTTATATTGAGAGACAAATTATATAAAATAACCAATTCAATATTAGAAAATAATGAGGCAGTAGAAAATTACTAAAAATTTCAAGGCTGTATTAATTATTTGTCTCATTGCTGTGACACAATGCCTGACAAAAGCAACTCAAGGAAAAATGTATTTCCTATGACAGTTCCAGGGTATCTATTCCACCACAGCACGAAGGCACATTGGCAAGAGTAGGAAGTCACTGATCACACTGTGGCCACAGAGAAGAGAGAGAGGTGAATGCCTGTGCTCCTCCACTTTCTTGCTTTAATTTATTCAGTCAGTGACCAAAGTCTATGGATGGTACCACCCACATTTAGGTTGGTTTTTCCTATCTCAGTTAACTGAATCAGGGTAATACCTCACAGACATGCCAAGAGATTGTTTCTATGGTGATTCTAAATCCCCATGAAGTGGAAGGAGATGGAGAAGGAAAAACCATGATCAACATATATTGTAGAAACCACAAAGACTTTCTATAAACCTCGTCATAAAAACAATGTGCTACTGGTAAAATAATAGACTTTAATCAGTATAATAGAATAAGGTCTCATAAATGGATACATATTAATACAACCATTTGTCTTTGACAAAGAAACAAAGAAAATCTAACAAAGAAAATATAAATCTTTCAAGAATCTCCGTCAGACAGGACATACACATGCAAAAGCAGAAATGAAAATAGAAAGCTAGGTGGCTACATAACTTTAGTTCTAGCATTCAGGAGGCAGAGGCTAGTTTGGTCTACAAACCAATTATGTGGCCACTCAGGACTTTAAAATGAGACCCTGCTTCAAATAAAATGAATATAGAACTGATATACATGGTTCCATTGATAGAGTGTCAGAGTGTTTGCCTAACATATATGAGTCTCTAAGTTCAACATAACTAGTAGATAAGAAGTCTATAAATAGACTTCAAAACCTAAGCAATTAAATTTAAATGCATTGTTAAGCTAAAATGGACCAGTGCTATGTATAAAAATATAAAATATTAAAACTCCTAGAAGATGAAATAAAAGGAAATCTAGTAAACTTAAGGTATAATGATGATCTATAAAAAGAATGATTAAAAGACTTTAGTAAAATATAAAACTTCTATTAAACAAAGACACTCATCAAAAAGGAAAAGAAAACCTACACACTGTAAGCAAAAACTTGAAAAACAAATATTAGATAAAAGATTATTATACCATATATAAATGTACTTGATTTTAAACTGGCTAAAGTATCTGAGGAGATATCTCACTAAAGAAGAAATATAAATGGAAAATAACCATGAAAAGATGTTTAACATGTGTTTTGGGAGAAGATCAATATAAAACAACAATGAAATACAACTATACATCTATTAAAATTGCCAAACTAGAGAGAACACTTACACTACCATACACTGTCAAGAATGCAGAACAGGCTTCTCATTTGCTCCTAATGTGTGGATGTTGTCAGTTTCTAGCAAAACCAAAATTATTCTTAACATAGACTCCTGTACCCAAACTCCTTGGTATTTACTGAAAGGAACTGGAAAGTTACAGTGTGGGGAGAGGCGGTGCGTAGAATATTGATGTTTACAATAGTTTTATTACTATTGCTAAGCCTTAAAAATGAAAAAGATGTTTTCTTAGGAGGTACATAGATACAGCCAGGTGAGGTGTCATTACCCAGCAGTTAAGAGAAAGAAGGTATCAAGTCATAAACAGATGTGTAGGGAAGTGTAAATCCATATCACTAAATAAAGGAAAGGAATCTGAAAAAACGAAACTACATATTATATAATCCCAAGTACACAGTGTTCTACACAACATAGAACTAGCAGAAGGATCAAAAGTTACTAGAAGTAAGAGAAAGTGATGAGCAGATTGAGCAAAGAGGATTTGTAGGTGGTCATACTATTCTCTATGACAATAGTAAGTGCAAGTCATTGTGAATTTGTCCGAACCTATAGAATGTTCAACCCAAAGAGAAGGGCCTATGTAAATAACACACCTGAGGTGATAATGATGGATCAGTGTAGACTTATCAGTTGAAACAATGGTATAGGACATCACAGTGCAGGAAACAGTGTTAAAGAACAGGAGGCATTGGCTGGGCAGTGGTGGCACAAGCCTTTAATCTCAGCACTTGGGAGGCAGAGGCAGAGGCAGAGGCAGAGGCAGAGGCAGAGGCAGAGGCAGAGGCAGAGGCAGAGGCAGAGGCAGAGGCAGAGGCAGAGGCAGAGGCAGAGGCAGAGGCAGAGGCAGAGGCAGGTGGATTTCTGAGTTGGAGACCAGCCTGATCTACAGAGTGAGTTCCAGGCCAGCCAGGGCTACACAGAGAAACCCTATTTGAAAAAACCAACCCCCCCCCCAAAAAAAAACCTTTATTTCCTACTTAATTTTCCTATTAACATAAAACTTCTCTAAAAATAAAGCTTATTAATTTTTAAAAATGAATAATCTTTATTTATAATGATTTGATTCATCCCTAGAGTTTCCTACACAGAAATACCTAGAAATTCTACCTGGATATTAAATAGGAATCTCAAATCAAATAGATTCATTGGAAAACAGTATCCATCACTTAATGAAACACAGAAGGAGAATACTGTCAGTTTCATTCACCTCTGCATTTAAATGTATATTTTAATTCATTCTTTTCTCTTCTGCCCATGCCCTTAATTCCTCTGGCTCTAGTTCCCTGCTCTAGTATCTATTTCATTAATTATCATTTCAAGCATTACACCTTCAGTTACTCCTCTGCTCTAACAGGTTTGTTTTTGTTAACTCTCTCTGATGCATTTCCATTGTATATAACTGTCAAACTGCAATGCTTGTCTTAACTTCTTTCACCAACAGTTTACACAAAAAAAGTAGTTTATTTTCATCATCTCCACACCAAACAAAGTTATCTTAGGGTTTCTATTGCTGCAACACCAAGAGCAAAAATCATGTTGAGGTGAAAACGGCCTATTCCTCTTAGACTTCCACATTGCTGGTCATCACCAAAGGAAGTCAGGACAGGAAGTTAAACAGGGCAGGAACCTGGAGGCAGGAGCTGATGCAGAGGCCATGGAGGGTGCTGCTTACTGGATTGCTTCACCTGGCTTGTTCAGCCTGATTTTTTAAGGAACCAAGGACCACCCACTATGGGCTGGACCCTCCCCCCTGTTGATCACTAATTGAGAAAATGCCTTACAGCTGGATCTCATGGAGGCATTTCCTCAACTGGGGCTTCTTCTCTGATGACACAAAACCAGCCAGTAAAAAAGTGGCGTTCAAAAAAAAAAAAATCTACCAGGGTTTTGTTTTTATTTTGTTGGTGTTTTGTTTGTTTGTTTGTTTTTAGCTTCTTCACCTGAAATTTCTGATTTGGTGTGCTTATATTTAACACCAAATATCATGTAAGGTAGGAAAGGTCTTAAGTACAAGCATGCTAGTTGAAAGAGCTTCATAACAGCAGAATCTAATGCAGATTGCAAAGTAAAAACACATTTTTCAAAAAACAAAACTGCATTGTTCCAAATACTTGTAACATCTTTCTAGTCTTAAGAAAAATGATAGTATTCCACCAAATTAAATCAATCATCTGTATGTGGCATAAACCAAAACAAATGAAAGCACTTTGGTTATTTAAATATAAGTATCTTCTCTTAGTTGTGTCCTTTCCAACCTTACATGATATGACAACCCAGACAAGCATTCTGCTGTTTATCTACAGTGACAAAAGAAAAAAAAAAAGTACACACAAGGAGAAAGTCTGGATGAGAAAAAAAATTAAGGGAGAAAGGTATAAAATAATCAAAGTTTCAATTTTTTTCAAAAGCCACATATATGAATCAGAAAATATGTAAAAAGTTTAAATAAAAATATTCAAGGAGTACTCAGCCTTTCTGCATCTCAGATTTTATTCATAAGTATTAAACACTAACATGAAGTGTTGTTTTTGGCAAGATGATTATTTGAAAAGTCACATGGGAAAAACAATATTACATTTAGCTGGGCAGGGGAGAAGTTAAGTAAGGGAAGAAAAACAGGGGTTACTAATGGCTAGCACAGTTCTTTGCTTTGCAGGCATAGACTCTGGATCAGTCAAGTTGCCAAATCCTGACTCTTTTTGTTTTGTTTTGTTTTGTTTCGAGACAGGGTTTCTCTGTATAGCCCTGGCTGTCCTGGAACTCACTTTGTAGACTAGCCTGGCCTTGAACTCAAAAATCCACCTGCCTCTGCCTCCCGAGTGCTGGGATTAAAGGCGTGCGCCACCACCGCCCGGCTCCTGACTCATTTTTAAACAGAAGAATATACTCATTATTTTATAAAGCTTGTATTTGCTTAGGATACGCTTTGCAATGGGCAAATCATTCAGAAGATGAAAGTTGGTGACAGGACTGTTGAGACTGAGTGGACCGGACAAGTTAATTTCCCAATATAAGCAGAGGTACCTAGAAAGCCAGTAATGTGTTGGAATTAAGAGATTTGTCAAAGATAAGATAGCAGAAATCATCAGACCAAGATGATTAAGGATACAATAGGATTCATTAGCCAAAGGTTCAAACCACCTTAAGACTTAGGAGTACAGCATAAGGTAGGTTGCAGTTTTCTTTATTTATGTTAACCTTTAGTAAACAGTACCAGGTGAGCTGTGATGTGTTCATTTTTAGTATTTCCTAAAGTCAAGCAGCACTTTATTCATGTATTTCTGCAAATGACAAATTATATATTTCAATGTGTACAATGGCTATTCTCTAGCTTTGGTGTCTTCTAAAGTGTGTGCTTTTATGATTCTCATTTCCTCTTTTATCTACAAATTTTTGCACCTCACTTATAAGCATGAACTATGAATAACACATGATAATGTTTCTGTGTTCTCACTGCTTATCCATATTCAAAAAAATGTTCCTTAAACATTAAAAGATCAGAATTTCTTCTATTACTTCATGAACTCTGTAGGATCTTATCTTTCTAGTGACATCTAATAACATGTAACTGTAATTTTATTGAGCACTTACCATATAAAAGGCAGCCCGAGTATTGGGGTAACAAGAGAGAAAATAAGACTAGTGCTATCAGTTAAACAGTTAAAGGACGATTACTTCTGAGAGAGTTGGAAATATTTTTCAATATGTGCATAAGGCTGAGCTCTTGGAAAAGGCAAAAAGGCATCATCCTAACATCCCTCTCCCAAGTTGAATAATATTATCACCAAATCCTTTGAATAATTGGAGAAAAGATTAAATAAAAAGAAATCATGAAGAAATTCTGCTTAAACATATTTCAGAACTGAGAGTATATATTTATAAAACAGGATTCACAATCAAGGAAAAGGGGTGGAGGAGGAGGGAGCTCAGTTTATTATGATGTACTCAGTTAAAACAAATGAGTTAAAATATAAACATCTGTGCTAGGGACCACATGTATCATTTTTCATAAAAGTTCATAAATTTTTAACATGAAAGCCTATGGGCCTTTATCCAATGTCACAATACGTTCCCTAGTGTTTTATATTATCATCATTTTTAAAGTTTCTAAAGTGAATCAGCCTTAGTATCTGGCAGCACCGTATCCCTAAGAATTCTTCATTGAAACAATGAACAATAATCTAGCTAAAATTACTGACTTGCACACCTCCACATTTTCCCAAGTCTAGCCATATTCTGTGACTATCAAAAGGGGTTTATCTAGCTCTACTTGGCCATTCCAAGTCTTCTCCCTTTCATTCACACTCACTTATTTCTTCTGAAATACCATTAGTTTTTGCTTTTCTTCTGTTGGAACTTGTAAAATCCTATATAAATCAATCTCTCTCTCTCTCTCTCTCTCTCTCTCTCTCTCTCTCACACACACACACACACACACACACACACACAGAGAGAGAGAGAGAGAGAGAGAGCAAGAACACACAAAATAGTTTCCAGGCACATTCCTATGGGGAATATTCTTACTCTCAAAATCAACAGACCAGGAAAAAGAAAAAAGCCTCTGCAGAAAGTTGCTAGGTCTTTCCGGAAATTCCCCCAACTTCAGGCCCTCATAGATTCCCCACCCCCTAGGGCGGCAACACAGACTTCTGAAGCAAGCCAGCCAACACGCGCGCGCTTGCTCGCTTGCAGACACACACGCGCGCGAACGTGTATACACACACACACACACACACACACACACACACAGACACACACACACACACACACACACACACACACACACACACACACGTGCGCGCACGCGCGTCGCCCCCACCCCCCGCCCCGCTGTCATCCGCCACAGCCTACAAAACAGTTATAGCCTTTGTTAAAAAATGTCCAGGCACAATGTATCAGAAGAGGGACACATTCCCGGGGAAAGGAAAGTCATAGGAACGCCACACCCTCTATTGCAACAGTCCAGGCCAACAACCCACCTCCCCCAAATCCTCTCCCAGGCGACAGGAAATGTTCCTGCCAACTCCGCACCCAGGAAAAGCAGCAGGAGGGAAAAGAGTAAGCTGGGACACCGCTCGGGGGCACCAAGTAGGGGGACTGAACTTGAAGCTGGGCCACCTTCCAGGGCCCTTAAGCGAACCTTCCTGGCCTGGCCAAGCTCAAGTGAGGACTTCCAGCTTCTAAATGCCTTTCTTCCTTCTTCCAACTCAGCGGCTCCTACACACCTTGAAGTCTCCCGCCACCGCTCACCCTCCTCTCCACACGCGGCCGGAGCTTGGCAACCTCGAGAAGCCCCGCCACCGAAACAGCTGCACGAGTTTCCCCTAACCTGGACAAAGTCTTCCATACACACCCGAGTCCCTTTCTGGCTGCCAACCACGTTCTCTCCAAGGAGTCCTGCACCGCTGCCGCACTCACCGTGAGCCCCGCTCAGCTACTACGCGCTAGCAGAGCTGCAAGCCGCGCCTGCGCGCTCCCGCTACTGCCGGAGCCAGGAGCGAAGAGGGAGCCTGCAGCTGCCGCCGCTGCGAAGGGCAATAGGAAGCCGGAGAACCCACTCCAAGAGGGTTAAAAAAGAAGGGGCGGGGCCAGGAGGAGGTGGGAAGCAAGGGGCGTGGCCAGGCGGGGCGGGAAGGGAAGGGAAGGGAAGAGTAGAGCTTCCACTACTGTTTGCTAGACCATTGAGCTGGAACCCAGCTAGAAAAGCTGTCTTTATCCCATCTATGCCTCCCCAATCTCAGCCAGGAGCAAACCTTGCTTGAAGCAGAACCAAACAGTTGTAGGAACAGCCTCTCTCTGGACTCACCACTCCATTACATCTTTTCCTTTTTAATTTCTCATTCCACATTCCACGTTTTCCTCAGCCCTCTTCGAGTTAGTGAAATGGAAATTTATCATCTACAGTGAGTATATATATATATATATATATATATATATATATATATATATATATATATATATATATATATTCCCCTAGCCCAGGACTGATGACTACTACATTTGAGTGTTTACAGCTCAAGGAATTGCCCTTTCCCTGGTAGCACATTTGCACTATTGCTTCTGAACAACTTTTGAGGACAACAACCTGAATTCCCTTCTAAACAGATTTTTTTTTCTTAAAAATAGGCTCTTGATTTGAGGCCCTGGCTGTTTTTACACTCTGTATATAGCCCAGGTTATCCTCTACCTCGTGAAGATCCTGCCTCAGCCTCCCAAAGTGCTGTTATTTCAGGTGTCTGCCATAGCACCCTTCTCTGAATAATTACCTGGGCAAAATCCATCTAAATGGCTTGGGAAAGGAGAGCACAAGTTGTTAAATAAGGCCTATTTTTTTTTATAAGGCCTATTTTTAAAGGCCTTCGTTGGGTGTTTATAATTTGAACACTAAAAGACTTCTAAAGGCTCCTCTTAGATATGGGATCTAAGGCCGTGTTGTTTGGTACACTTTCTTCTGGTGTTTACCAATTCAAGAAGGCTAAAGTGATTATTAGCCCATGCTGCATGCATGCTTAGTTTTAAGTTCTGAGCTTTTCTGTTTAGACTCTGGTCAGCTGTGGCATGGCATCTCATACTTTCAGTTCAGCTATTAAAATAAACACACCTCAGTGAACCCAAAGTGAAGAGGGTGTGGCCTTGAAGTTATTTGTTCCAAGCTAATTCCCCTATCTGCCCCTCCTCTCTCTCTCTTTCTTTCTTTCTTTCTTTCTTTCTTTCTTTCTTTCTTTCTTTCTTTCTTTTCTTTTTCTTTCTTTCTTTAACTTTAGTCATGACAGAATTAGGGCCACACCAGTAGGCCCTTCCCAATAAGTACTTTAGTTGTGGTTAGAACTGTATTTATTTATTTAGGGTTTTTGGTTTTTGGTTTTTGGTTTTTGGTTTTTGGTTTTGTTTTGTTTTGAGACAGGATTTTTTTGGTATAAGGCCTGGCTGTCCTGGAACTCACTCTGTAGACCAGGCTACCTTTGAACTAAGAGATCAACCTGCCTATTCCTCCCAAGTGCTAGGATTAAAGGCTTGTGCCACCACCACCCAGCATGACTAGAATATTATATGGGGCAGTCTGATCATTGTCACTAAAAATCTAAATATAATGAAACTCCTCCCATTAGCTTTGCGGTTCTTCCACCTGTGTATTTTACAAAGTAGTCTTTCTTGAGTTCACTTCTACTTTACACTTGAAAACTAAGCTTAGGAAGATTGTAGGGAGTACTTTTTGCTGAAAGGTATGCTGGCATGTTTTGCAGAATGAATCTTTTTAAGTGACTGAAAATGTAACTTTATCCTATTCATTTGACTAGTAAAACATTCCCTGTAAAGAAGGTGCTTTAAAAATACAATGGGTCAATAAAGTTGATTTTTACACTTCTAATAGAGGAAGATATGTGGAGGATTTCACTTTTAATTTGATTACTGGCTTCTTCCTTTTTCCCTTAGTGTATCAGGTTATTTTGGTAGAAGTAACAAATACTACATGGAAATAGCTTAAGCTAAGTGACAAAGTTATTCTGTAACCAAAACTGTGAAAAGGTAGGTCTGTTGTTAGCCTTGGGAATAAATGAAACCAGAAAGTAGAATGTTTGAAATTCCATCTCAGGCTCTCAATCTTTCTTCTCTCAGACAGGGTCACTCTTTCAGAACCTTCCAAAGTCACCTACTACAGGCTTGGAATCACCACCTCTGAACAACACTATGTTCAAACCTCTCAAATCCGATCAGACAGAAAATGTCTCTCTTTCCTTGATTCAGATTTTTTAAAGCACCACCTAAAGCTTTTGATTGAGTAGATTATCACATCTGTTTCTGGACAGAAAATGTATAAATAAGATGGTAATGAGACTCCTACACATAATTTCAACCCTATTGTTTTTAAAAAGTAAAGAAAAATTCTAAATGAAAATTTAAGATAGGGAGAAATGTTTTCAGACTTGCCCTGACCCTCAGATAAGAGCTGGGTTTTGTTTGGGAGTGTACTTTTATGTGTGTGATATTTCATCTGCATGACTGACTATGGACCCCAAACATGCAGTGATCACAGGGGCCATAAGAGAGCTCCAGATCTCCTGGAATTGGAATGACAAGACAGTTGTGAGCTGCTGTGTGGGTGCTGGGAATGGAACCCAGGTCAGAAGAGCATGCAGTGTTTTTAACCACTGAGCCATCTCTCTAGCCTCCAGATGTTGTTTGCGGAAGAAGAGAAAAGGATTACACACACACACACACACACACACACAAAAAAAAAAAAAAAAAAAAAAAACCCAAACGCTGGGCAGGAGAGATGATTCACAAGTTATGAGTGCTGCTCTTGCAGAAGACCCAGGTTCAGTTCTCTGATCTTGCACTGTGGCTTACAACTGACTATAATTCCAGTGCCAGAGCATCTGACACTCTATCCTGGCCTTCACTGGTACCAGACACACAGATGGTGCACCTATATATATCCAAACACTCACACATACATATGAAATAAATAAATCTGTTTTGAAAAAGAAGATGCACACAATACAATATCTGTATTTAAGGACTAGAGAGTCTGGATATTTTCTTATTCTCTCTGTTTCTGTGTATTTGTCTCTCTGGGTGTGTCTCTGTCTATGTCCCTCTGTCTTTCTCTCTCAGTAATGTGTGTATTCATTGTCTATGGCTGCTGTAATAAGCCATACTACAAACTTATTGGAGTCAAAGAGGTGGATCAGGAGGTAAGAACACTTACTGTTCTTGAAGAAGTCCTAGGTTTAGTTTGGAACAACCAACATCAGGAGTTTCACAACTGCTTGTAACTCCAACCACAGGGGATCTGGTACCCTCTGACTCCTTTGGGCTCCTGCCCACAGAATAAACTCACATAGACACATACACATACATTTTAAAATATATATGTAAAACTACAATAAAGCAGTTTTTATGTTTTGGAGACCAGAAGGAAGAGTAGAGTTGCTTTTGTAAGACAACTTGGGACAGTATTGTTTAAACTCAAAATGTTCTAAAATAATTTGTAATCAGCTTAATTTTCCTTAAATTACTTTCCCCTGATTTGCTTCTTGTTTAGTGAATGAGACAAGATTCAAAAGCATATTTTAGAATTGGTGTTCTGGATGTAATATATGTTCCACTATCACAGTTATCTCATTTCTTCTACTCAGAAGCCTTCAAGGAACCTCCTTCTCCAATATTCCAGTATCAGACATTGAAATCATGTATATATAGATCCAGTCTTCTGCTTGATTGATTTCAATGTTAATGACTTGTAAATCAAAATCTAACTCTAAACTCTTTCCTGATTTTCAGATCTATAATATAAGTAGTGAATTAGGTTTCTTCAAGTTATAAGAAATAAAGGTTAATTTTTTCTCCTCAAATCTGTCTTTTATGTTAAATTATCTTTCACTGTTAGTGAAACCACTATGTACTCCACTACACACATTCACAGATGCTCCGTACTGAAGCCTTTGTGTTTGATTCATTTTTACCTCCTATATGTACCACATACTGTTTTTCTTTCCTTCTGATTTATCTTAACTACCTAAGCTACACTATGATCTTCCAATTAATTTTCTTGTTTTTAGTTTCTCCCAACTCCAGTGTACCTTGCCCAATTTTCAGAATTATCTTTTAAAAAACACAAATATGATCAACTCAAAGCTCTGCTTAAATACATTCCTGGAGGGAGTAATATGGATATCCTATGTAGACACGGTCACTCCACAGCCAATTATTTTCAGTGTTCTTACTAATTATGAGTGTGTTAACCATTGTTCTGGGACAAAAGAAACTTCTTCAACTCCGACTGACAACAGCAGTTGTCTATATACATAAACATAAATGTTTAGGAAGCTGTTAGATCCAGGGAGCATTACTAAGGAGGGCCAGAAAGATATTAAGAGGTGAAAGAAGGTGAGAAGTGGTCTAAGAGTCTCTCTTGAGGATGTGGTATGACTACTACAAACATAGAGTAGATGTACTCATCTGCACAAAACTTGTACAGCAAAGGGACATGGAGCCAGAGGCAGGCACACCTCTGTGAGTTTATGGTCAGCCAAGAATACATAGTGAAACTTTATCTAATTTTTTGTCTTTTCATTTAATTTAACATACAGATGAAAACTTATTTAACACAAACAAATTTTCTAATCTTGTTCTGTTACATCATTATAAATGAATACTCTTACACAAATACGCGCACGCGCGCACACACACACACACACACATCTGAAATTGCTAACTATATTGATAATATATTCCCCTTGTTCTCTTCATTTCTCTAGATAAGATAGATTTTGTTTATTAAATAAAACAAATCCATATGGAATTAGGAAAGATTTCTAGGTTTTATTAATAATCTTAGTTATTTTTGCAGAAGTAAACAGAGCTACAAATCAAGTACAAAATAGGAAGGTAATGAAGAATCCAAGAAACATCTTAGAAATATCCAAAGAAGTATACATACATATGTCTAGAACTCCTAATTGCCTAAAATGCTATATTCATTTACGTACATAATGTCACAATAAGCAAGCTCTTATAGTCATAGTTATTTTTCATTTCTTTGGAGAGACACTATAACCAAGGCAACTGTTATAATTGAAAGCATTTAATTAGGGTCTTGATTACATTTTTAAGCATGGCCCTGGAGCAGTAGCTGAGAACCTTTCATCCTGATCATCAGGCAACAGGAGCTGAGAGATAAGGAGGGCAGAGGACTGGGCCTGGCATGGGCTTTTGAAACCTCAAAGCTCACCCTCAGTGACACATCTTCTCCAACAAGGGCACATTTCCTAATCCTCAACAAACAGTTCCACCAACTGGAGACCAAGCATTTATATGAGTCAATGAGGAGTTATCCTCATTCAAACCACCTCATTTATATATTCCTTCCTATCCTCATCAGTTTGTCAAACCTAGCTCTACATTGAAAAAAATTGCTGAGGTTCCTATGTAACATATCAAAGTATACCTGACCACCAGGTTCACTTTGTAATCCCTCAGACCCTACCTGTTACAGGGCCTTCCTGGATTGCATACCCCACACACTACTATGAACTTTCCAGCCCAGGGGACTGGGCTGCAATTCCCTACATAGTCCAAACATTTTCTTTTGTACCTTTCAGCCTCCTGGCTGTTATACCTGGTCTCTCTCTCTCTCTTTTCCTTCCCATCTCCCACATGCCCCAGGTCAGGGTCATGTACATGCAGACCTCTTCCAGATGTCCCCGCCTCTGGCTATGCTCTCCCACATATCTACAACAAACTTCCTCCTCCATCATACCCAGAAGCAGTCACGTCCTCTCCTTTCTTTTTTATTCATTTGGTACCCAAAACTGAGAAAGTCATAAATGCATTCCCTTCCCAAGGAACTCAGCTGTTCTGAACCAATCTTCTAATCTGATTTTCCTAAGGTGTGTACGGATCATTTGTTTCTGCTGCCTTCTGCCACACCCACAAATTGGATTCCAAATTTTGAGTCTTCTGCTGCTCCCTTCTGCCTTCTTTCTGACTGCTGTTCTCCTCTCTCTAGGCTCTGGCCTGCTGTAGCCTCCACCTGTGTACCTGTCTTTACTGGCACTAAATGCAGCCTACCACATCTTTCTTTTCTTCTGCTCTCGCAGTGTTCCTCCTGTACCAAGATGCCTGCTTTGTTTACTGTACTACAAAGACTACACTGGTATTTCAAAAAACTCCTCACCCTCCACTGACCTCCAAACACACAATGGCAAGGACAAGAGATGTCTTTTCTCTGTGATTTACAACATTTTTTTCTCTGATAATTTTCACATTCTACTTGGGGACGCCCGAAAGGGAATTTTTGTCATGTTATCCATCTTAACTATTTGCATCTCTCTATGCTCTGGCTTTCTGCACCTATATGGGTCTCTCTAGTAAAGACATTTACTGGTTCCTTATTCCCTTGCTCCCTCCTAGGAACTATAGCTTGCCAACTATACCACTAAACTATGTCTCAACTCCACCTGCACTCCTGCTACCTACTTGCATGGTCAGCTTTCTGTTGGAGCTGATAGGAACATCATGTCCCACCCACTCACTGCCTCCACAAGTTCAGTTTTCCACTTTGCACCCCACCTCTCTTTTTCTCCCTCCAAGGACTCAGATTCTATTACTACAGTTTGGTCTCAGTACAGATCAATGCTCAAAAATCAGAGCACTTCATTTCCAAACTCATGCAGATTATAACTTCTGACACCAAACAAGTAAATTACCACAAAGTCTCTTTACTGCTAAGGTTTTACTTCCCCCTCTTACAAGTCTTTTATCTCCATGATATCTTTGCACTCTGTTTTCCAAAATAAGAATCTCTTAAGATTATACTGTAAACTCTTATCTCAGGATTTATAAGTTGTTCATTGGGTATGTTTTTTTTAATTATAAAATCTATAACAATTTGGCTTAAAACTTACAACAAAAAGCTTATAGTTAAAAAGCATTAGTAATTTTAATTTGCTGAAGCATCCTATATATGTGATCCAGCTCTTTAGAATATATAATATATATATAACTTAGATTCAACATGTTTTTTTAAAGATGTTTTTAAATAGAAACCACATGGCTGGCAACCATCTTTACTAAGGTTATGGTCTACATGCCATATGAAGTCACCATCTTGGTTATTGGTTATGGTCTACATGCCATATGAAGTCACCATCTTTACTAAGGTTATGGTCTACATGCCATATGAATTCACCATCTTAAGATGACCACAAGGTAGAAAGCAACAATTACAAAACTTCTTAGTCCTACTGAGCACTTAGTTTATCCTTGTGTCTCTTTTTAAATTGAGGAAACAATAGGTTTCTAAAATATTTTTGAATTGATAGGAATTTTTGTATGCTGATAAAATTTAAACCTATAAAAATCTACTCAGATTAACAAAAGCTGGTTTAAGATATATGTCTAACTACATATGTCTTTGCTAACTATTCAACACCAAGCTTCTAAAAAGTTTAAGTAACAACATATGTTTACTAAATGACATATATTTGATAATCAATGTTTATAAATTCCTAAGGCCTACTCAGGTTCACAGCGATAATTATTTAGCTTCTTTGTCTTTGCTTCCTTTGTTAATCTACTAATAAATAAACTGTTATTTAGCTATTTAGCCTTCTATATTCATTTTCAAGGTTAAGCCTAAAATCCGGTATACTTAAATTAAAACAGGTATACCCAATCTCTTCAGAGATCTGCTGAATATGGCATTTAGCATGTTTAAACTTTCCATAATAGGCATGTCCCATCCTAGAGGGAACCCTTGAGGTCTCTAAAGAAGACCATTGGGGTATGAAGAGTCCATGTAGATTGTGGTAATGCGATCTACTGGGAAAAAGTGCCCCATGCTTTGCCTGCTGCCAGTGCTTTGCTCAAACTGTGGACACTACACTTTTGGGTTGATTGCCTTACTTTGCCTCATCAAACTAAGATCACTTTTCCTAAGTTCCTTGATAGGAAAAATTTCAGACTTGTTTCTGAAACCCAAAGGCCTATGCTGCTTTTTATAACAGCTAAAGATTAAATGCTGTCCTCTATCGCAGACTATTACCCTCAAGGAAACTATGTAGATGACAGAAGCTTAAGGTAACTCTTTAGGTAGTAGATCTCACATTTTAATTGATACATAGACCATTTGGATATGGCAATAATTTATCCACCTCAGATCTTTGATCATATGACTGGCTGTCGCTTTAAAACCAGAAAGCATAACAGATCCTCTCCCAAAGGTTTCAGCTGCCTTCTCAATACTTTTCCTAAGTAAAAGTCAGGGCTCAGGCCTTACTTCCCTAGAGTTTTTAGGCCTCCAGTCTAGAAAAACAGTTTACCTTGCTACCAGTCTCAAAAACGAGATAAACTCATAAAACAGGTTTCAAAGTACCTTTTTGAAAATGCTTCAGATTTCTTTCCCTTACTATGCTATTGTTAAGTTAAAACTGCAAATGTTCAGAGATTTAACATTAATCAGTGGAATTCTGATAAGTTTTTAATATAACCTGGTAAATTACTGCTAATATTTGTATAGTCACAAGCTCAGAACTTAACATTTCCTTTGGTTGTCTTCTAAGTAGAGGCCTAAAATTGTTTCTCATTGTAGTAAAAAAAAAAATTCTCTATCCAATCTATCTATCTATCTATCTATCTATCTATCTATCATCTATCTATCTATCTATCTATCCATCTGAATAAAGAAAAGTATGTACACTCAAGATAAACATTTTCCCTGAAGTTCAGTAACTTTATCTTCTCTCCTTAGTCTATCTATGCAGACCTTGAGTCAATTCCCCAACTCCAGGTGTTCCCTCAAATTCTGTGTTCCCAGACAGCTTTGCCCCAGGTGGTCCAGCCTCACAAACTGCTCCAATGCAATCTGAACTTTCCTAGCCCCAGAAGGTCCTACAGAGTCTAGACATCAAGCAAAACAGTCTCCTCTTCCCAGGACAGCATTCCTGCTCTACTACCCCTCACCCTCCCGCCCCCTACTCTATCAAAAAGACACCCCAATGTCAACAGAAAATAGTCATATAGAAGATTATACATCACCCTTTATCTATTTATTATCAACAGATATGACTGAGATATTAAGTTTCAAACCTGGACTGAGGTGTCTATTTCACATATCAAAGCAGACCTGATCACGAGGTTCTCCCTGCAGCCCTAAGAACCTACCTGTTTCAGGACCCTCCTGGCTGGCATACACCACCCTTCTCCTGAATTCTCCAGTCCAGGGGACTAGGGTGTTCTTCCCTATATAATCCAACTATTTTGACTACTAGCTCTGTGTACTATTGGGCTTTCTGGCTGCTGTACCTAGTTCCCCTGCTCTACTTTGTTACCTCACCTCCCCAGTTGTGCCCACATGGCCCAGCTAATCTGGTCATGTACATACACTCTGGACGTTCCCAGATATCTCTGCTTTTGGCTATGTTCCCCTTCAAATCTATGATAAAGCTTCTCTTCCACCATATGTAGGAGCAATCATGTCCTTTTTTAAAAATATATTTATTTTTCATTCAGTGATGACATATATTGTCTGTGTATTTGGACTAATGGTAATATGCAGATGTATATAAAGCCTTTATTCTCCTGGTATAGATTAGATATTTTTTTCATTGCTTTGTTAAAATATCATGACCAAGACAACTTATAGAAAAAAAGTTTGTTTGGGCTTATGGCTCCAAAAAGTTAGAGTCCCTAATGTTAGATACAGCATGGCAATAAGCTTAGAGCTCAGTTCTCAACTACCAGCCCAAAACAGAAAGAGGAACTGGAAGTGACAGGAGAGTTTTGGCTCTGAAAGCCTGTTCCCAGTGATATACTTATATATCTTTTCCTACACACATGACTATTTGGTATGCATATATAGTCTGTGCACAATGTCCACGTAGAGGCCAGAAGATGGCATTGGGCTGCTGGAACTGGGGTGACAGTCTGGACTGCCACACAGGTACTAGAGAACCTGGGTCACTCTGGAAGAACATCCAGTGTTCTAACAACTGAGACAATCTTCCAATTCCTGTTGATCTTTTAAACAGATTAACAAATTCAATGTGCACTGAAAAAATTTTTTCCTCAAATAATAGTACAACTGATTATCAAAATGCAAATAAGTTAAATAAACCTTAGCAAAAAAGAAATGAAACTCAATTCTTACTTTGTATCATAAAATTTAATGTGAGACAAGACATAGAAATTATAAAAGTAAAACTAAAATTCTTGCTTTGGAGAAAACACACAATATTTTTGTTACATAAAGGTAGGTAATGGGCATCTTAAACAAAACAAATAAATCAATAATCATTACAGACTTTTAAATTTTAATTTTCTATATTAGTTCTGTGTGCATTCAACTCTCTTTCTCTTGCCCCACTATTTCTTAGGGTGTTCTTCCCACTTTTCCTTAATTCATGGCTTCTTATTATTCAATTACCATTGTTCCATGTATGTGTGTGTGTGTGTGTGTACATGAGTATAAATATAATCTGCTGAGATCATTTAGTGTGGCTCATATGTGGGTAGGGATGACTTCTTGGGATTGGTTAACTTATCAAGGGGCTCATCCCTGGGAAAAATTAACTTTCCTTCTTCTAGGAGCTATCAATTGCTGTAGTTCTTCTTCAAGGAGTGAAGTTCTATGATAATTCTACCTTGTGCCTCGTCATGTCAGTGCATATCATCAGGCTTTAGTTTCTGTTCAGGTAACTATACTTAAAAAGAGAAAACATTTGTCCATCAATATCTTTAGGAAGAAAAGTAACAATTTCCACACTGGTGAAACATTTGGAAAAATACATATCTGACAACATACTGATATTAATACACATGGATAATGTTTGCAATTCAACAATGATAGAAAAACAAAGTATGAACAATTTTAAGTAGACAAAAATACTAATGAGTTGAATTGTAGACATGAAAGGGGATGACTAGGAACAAGAAAATGCCCCCAACATTATTAAAATTAACATAAATTAATTAACATTAGAAAAATGCAAAAATAAGGAGAAAGAGATGACCCCTTTATCTCACCATCCTGAAGATTCAGAAGTATCTTCTTTGATGGCCCCTTTGGCCAAATCGCAATATAGCACATGACATCATAATGAAACCACATGTGAAAATAAGCTGCCACACGATATGAAATGAATCTATAAGCATTCTGGGGCCAAGATCATGCTGTATATCAATCCACTAGAAAACTAGGCTGGGTATCAGGAGAATTGTATTACTCAATCCTGAGGTCATACCTAATGGTTGCTTTTATTGCCTCTTATACTACCACAATGGGAAAAATTCTCAAGTACTTAAATCTTTGGGGGATAGTTCACATACAAAACATTTAAAAAAAAGAAAGGAGAAATGGGTAACTGGACAGATATGATAAGGCAAGTGACCTTACTTGGTATTAGTAGAATCTAGATTATAGTTCATTATGCAATTCCCCCAATATTCTGATGGTATGAAAGTTTTTAAAGAAAATACTTAGGAATATATATATTCAGACATCCATTTTCTACCCATATTTATTGAATTAGAAGAATGTAAAAGGTTTCTTTGGGTTTCAGAATAAAGAGATTTGTTATATAACTGTGACTGTAATTTATATAGAGATTGAATTTCTTAAATCTTCATATTGTTCAGGAATTCAATATACATATTTCTTAAAATATCTTAAAATGAATCACAAACTACAACATATATTTATAGAATTCAATCTGTCATTCCATATGTCTCTGTAAAAATATATGTGAGAGAATATCACTGTTTTGCTCTCATGATGAACAATAAGAGCATTGTTTTTCATTTCTAACATTTTGGTAGGACACCATTTATTCTATCACAAAGAAATCCAAATCTACAGTCTATCATTCTGGATTAAGTAAGATAGAAGAATGTCTATAAAATATATTTTACTTTCACTGAGTGATTTATTTCACTATATAAAAGGTATATTTTAAATAACCATTCATCACATCATAGAAATGTGAAGGAATTTTCTGTGCATCAAATTAGGCAGTTCAGATCTTCTTCAAATATACTTGACAATATGGATTCAAATTTTTTTTTTTTTTTTGGTTTCGGTTTTGTTTTGTTTTGTTTTGTTTTGTTTTGTTTTGAGACAGGGTTTCTCTGTATAGGCCTGGCTGTCCTGGTACTCACTTTGTAGACCAGGCTGGCCTCTAACTCAGAAATCTGCCTGCCTCTGCCTCCCGAGTGCTGGAATTAAAGGCATGCGCTACTATGGCTGGCTCATGGATTCAAATTGTTTACTCAAATAACTTGAAGGTTGAACATTAATAGAGAGTGCTTTTCCATTAATCATGGGCTTATACTAACAAAAATATGATTTCAAAGTCACAATTTTTAAATCGAATATATATATATATATATGAAATGTAATGTTATGGTTAAGTAGTTCTTTTTTTTTTTAGATGCCAACTTCATTGTTACATTTTGTTTGTCTTATTTTTTTTCGAGACAGGGTTTCTCTGTCTAGCCCTGGCTGTCCTGGAACTCACTTTGTAGACAAGGCTGGCTCATTGTTACATTTTGAAGAACAGAAAATGGATACTAAATTTATGGAAAAATAAAGAACAAATTTTTATACAAACGTATGCCTGTGTGTGTGTGTGTGTGTGTGTGTGTGTAATCTTTGTTTTTTAAAATTAACAAATCAAGTATTTGGCAAAATAAATTCAAGAAAATATATAAGAGCTATAAATTATATAGGCATGAAAAAAGAAAAATCGCATTTTTAATTATATAGAAGATATGATTAGAAATCTCTTTAACATAAATTCAGATATACTATTCAAATCTTACATGATAAACATGGGGACTGGAAAATGGCTCAGCAGTTGGGAACACTGGCTGCTCTTGCCCAGGATTTGATTCCTAGAACCCATACAGTGGCTGGCAACCACCCATAACTCCATTTCCACAGGTCCAAGATCTTCTGCCACTGAGGGTGCCAGGCATGCAAATGTTGCACAGACATACACAAAGGCAAAATGTGTATCTACATAAAATTTAAAAATAGATAAATCATTTTAAAAAGAGAGAATATGAAAAGGTTTATTCTGGAGTAATTTTAAGTGATTATGGCCAGGGAAAACAGATTTAGATTAATCTAAATTCCATATTCTAGCATGAAAGCCCAGTTTTCTCCCAACTTTCCTTTCAGTACCAAATCAACACCTCAGTCTTCTGGCTTTCTCTGCTCAATGCTTCTCCCCGGCTTATCTTTAAAGATGCTGTTCCATAATCATCAACTCCACCTCACTCTTAAATCCTGACTGTCTCAGTTTCTGCTTCTGCCCATTGGCTGGGTGCTAGTATCTGCATCTGACTCCTTCAGGTGTTTGTTGGGCCTCTCGGAGGGCAGCACACCCCAGCATAGGTAACAGTGTCAGGACACTGGGCCTCCCCTTGAGCTAGATTCCAATTTGGGCCTGTCCCGGGACCTCCTTTCTCTCCTTCTCCTCTCCATTGTTGATCTTAGCCATCTGATTGTTGTAAGATGGAATCTCAGGGTCATTTTGATTTGCATTTTCCTGATGACTAAGAACTTTGAACATCTCTTTAAGTGCTTTTCAGCCATTTGAGATTCCTGTTGTGAATTCTCTGTTTAGTCTATACCCCATTTTTTGATTGGGTTGTTTGAGGGTTTTTTTGGTGACTAGCTTGTTGAGTTCTTTATATATTTTGGATATGAGCCATCTATCAAATGTGGGGTTAGATAAGATTTTTTTCCCAATCTGAAGGTTGCCAATTTGTCTTATTGACTTAGTCTTTTGCCTTACAGAAGCTTCCCAGTTTCATGAAGTCTCATTTAACAGTTCTTGATCTTAGAGCCTGAGCCACAGGAGTTCTGTCTGTAATATCTTTCAATATCAATGGAGATACCAGAATTTTTTAGAGGTGGACAAAATATAAAAGGTAACTTTAAAATACAAATTCCATCTTATTAGCTAGTTCTGCCAATTATGACACATATTCTTTCACACCAATCTATTTAATCTTCTCCCCTATAAGTTAAAAAAATGAATTTCAGCTTCTTTATTTTGAATGTATTTATTCTGGTTACAGTCCTATAATTTTTATACATGTAAATATTTATCTCTATTTTATAATATGTATTATTACTAAATATTCCATTAAAACTTAAATTACATAATTATTCCATGTAATCATAACTTATATCCATAATGATTTGGTTCTTTTATTATCTTTGATTTGTAAATAGTGAATCAAAGTAGAAAATGTCCAAGGTTCTAGAATAAAACCAAGGTTTTAGATTAGAACCTGGTAAAATCTCAGCTCACTCATTTGTAAGGGATTAAAACTCTTCATTTTTCCTACTTCAAAGTATGTTGAAACCAAGTTGAAAATTCAGGTCATCAGATACTATGTCCTCTTACCTCTAAACCAAAAAATTACTGTTTAATGCTAAAAGCTGTGATTTTTAGACAATTGTTTGAATCCCAAATACCTTTAGTCAAATATCCAGTATACAAAACAGAAAAAAAGTAGAGGAAAAATTTCCTGTTTGCCCTGTACTTGGTCAGATAATTTATTACCTATTCTCTGTCTTCAGGTCAGATGCATTGTTAGTTACATCACAATATAAGTTTATTCTCTTAAATCCACTAAAGCAGGGAGAAGACAAGTCAAGTTAGTTAATTAACATCCATGATGTTCAACAGAACTAAACCATAAAATATTTTAATGATCATTTCTTTCTTCTTAATTTCTCTTTCACTTTGGTCAAAGATAGATTATATCTATGTGATTCTCCCTAAATGGGGTGTGGTGGTTTGAATATACTTGACTCATGAGAAATGGTACTATTAGGAGATGTGGTCCTGGCATTATTGGAGGAAATGTGTTACTGTGTAGGCAGGCTTTGAGGTCTTCTAGTGCTCAAGCCCCATCCAGTGTAGAAAGGATTCCCCTTCTGGCTGCCTCTGGTGGTCTCCTCTTGACTTCACTTGGATCAAAATGTAGAACTCTCAACTCTTTCTCCAGCTTCATGTCTGCCTGCACACTGCTATGCATCCCAGCATGATGATAATGAACTGAACCTCTGAACCTTTACACCAGCCCAAATTAAATGTTTTCCTTTATAAGAGTTGCCTTGGTCATGGTGTTTCTTCACAGCAATAAAATACAAACAAAGATCTGGGGAAATTTTGTCCTCAAATAATTAGCTATTTCAATTACAAAGCATTAAAGGACCAGAGAGATGGTTCAGGGGTTAAAGGTGCGAGCCATGGAAGCTTAACAACCTAACTTCAATCTCTGAAATCCACATAAAATGTGCTTTTATATCATTCCAGTACTCCTACTTCAAGAATGGAAATAGAGACAGGAGAATTGCCAAGAAATGCTGGAACAAGCTACCATGGAATAAGCAGTGTAGCACTGGAAACAAGAGGGTCCCTGCCTCAATATGGTGGAAGGTGAGAACTGACTCCTGAAAGTTGTCCTCCAATATTCACACGCTGCCACCACCACTACAGCCAACATCACCACTACTGCCACCACTAATGCTGCCGCCACCACCGCTGCCACCACCACCACATAAATAAATAAACAAATATTTTATAAAAATTGAGAAAGTTCAATTCCTGATTTCTAAAATCTGTATCATATAACCCTAAATAGTTACAGACATTTCAAAGAAAAGACATCTGCTTATTTTGTCAGAAGGTAGCATCTATTTACTTCACTTCCTGTCACTAAGTTTATCTGAGTGACATAGGGCAAAATAATGGGGTGTGGAGATAGCTGTACCATCATGTATTTCAATATAATTTTGTAAGGTAACGTACCAGCAGAGATGTAATTACATTGAAATGTTTGGTAAGAGGGCTGCTACTAAAGGCAATCTCAATTTGAAAGGACTTCGGCATTGATATAGAAGAGCAGAGACAAAATGGGACACAATGTTGCAGGTTGCATGCAAACTGTTTTATTGTTTTGCAGTCTTTATCTAAGAAATGCATGAGAAACTGTGGAGACAGCTCAGTGGTAGACTGCTTACCTACTCAAAGTCCTGTGTTCAATTGAAATAAATAGGTCTGGGAACAATACAATCATTCTTAGAACAAATCACTTAACTGAAAAGGTCAGCTGTAGGCTTGAGAATTCCTGGCCAACTATATAAAGTTACTGTGTTTCACTATTCAAATGAAAGTTATTAATTGTTCCACAATTCCTTTAAGAGATCAGTTAAGTTTTGTTACATTTAAATCCATCTATTTTATAGGGGTTTACTGGTATTGGATACTATAAGAATCTATTAATGAACCAGGTGTGGTGGCACACACCTTTATTCCCAGCACTTGGGAGGCAGAGGCAGGCAGAATTCTGAGTTCGAAGCCAGCCTGGTCTACGGAGTTAGTTCCAGTACAGCCAGGGCTACAGAGAGAAAATCTGTCTCATAAACCCATAAATAAATAAATAAATAAATAAATAATAAAATGAAATAAAATAAAACAATCTATTAATGATTCCAGAAGAAATATCCTCTAATAATTCCAGCCATCAGATCAAAAACGGTATGTTTTTGAAGAAAATGTCTTACTTTTATGGACATTAGAGATATTATCAGGAAATCAACTCTACTGTCCCACCCTACCTTGAAGTTTTTATGTGTCAGAGGTTTAGCAGCTCAGGAAAAATACAAAATAAGATTTAAGACATGGTGGATGCTTTCCACAGGGACTATAAACATAATCTAACAATAGTTTGGTTATAGAAAACAAATATCTTTTAATACATATCTACTATGATTCCTTATTATGTAAGTATTTAATACATCTGTGATTTTTAAATTTGCTATTTGAGATGCTTACTTGAGTTTTATTTAACAAACAAAACAAAACAACAAAAAAAACCCTGAGTAATAAATTTTGGCTTGAGATTAGGGCAGAATTTCTAACAATTTCTCAGATGGCCCTAAACAAACTGCCCTTGTCCCCCATTCTGCACTGTACATGTTATGAAGCAGTATTCTCAGCATTAACAATTAAAATTCAAAATATTGCTTAACTCAGAAATACATGGAAAATGATCTATAACCTACAATGCCAAATATTTCGTCAAATTTGGTTTTAGGTTGCATTTTTTGTTATTGTTACTGTGACAAGTGCTATGATGAAAAATAACTTGAGTAGAAAATTATTTATTTCATTTTTAATTGCATCATTGAGGGAATCTAGGTCATTAATCAAGACAGGTTTTCTGGTTAGTATTTTATCAACTTGTCACAAGCTAGAGTTATCTGAGAAGAGGGAACCACAATAAAAAAGTGCCTTCAGGGGGTATTTCTTTCCCCTATACCAGAAAAATTTCACTTTGTCTAACAGAAACATAACATTGCCTTATATATAATGTTAAATTTTCTAAAGTTTAAAGTTTGAGAGTTTCTCTGTGTAGCCCTGGCTGTCATGGAACTCGTTCTGTAGACCAGATATGCCTTAACCTCACAGAGATCTGACTGTCTCTACAACACCACCACCACCTGGCACATTAAAGAATTTTAAAATAAAATAAAATAAAATAAAATAAAATAAAATAAAATAAAATAAAAAGAAAAGATGCCTTCATAAGATTGGACTTTAGGAGAGACCGTCTGCACAGGAGATCACTGAGGACAGAGCCCCTTTTGGGCCTTCATCTTCAGCCAGGAGGCAGAACCCTGTGTACCTTCCCTGCAAGAGGAGAGCTTGCCTGCAGAGACTACTCTGACCACTGAGACTCGGGAGAGTGTTGGACTCCCAGGAACTCTGACAGAGGCAAACAGAATCATAGGAGAAACAAGCTCCAGCCAGAGATTCCCAGATGGCGAAAGGAAAAAAAAAAGTATCTAGCTAACATAAATCATGACAACTCACAATCATCAGAACCCAGCACTCCCACCACAGCGAGTGATACCACAATACACCCAAAATGCAAGATTTGGATTTAAAATCGTGTATCATGATGCTGGTAGAGGATTTTAAGAAGAAAATTAATAATTAATTTAAAGAACTACAGGAGAACATGACTAAACAGGTAGAAGGCCTTAAAGAGGAAGCATAAAAATCCCTTAAAGAATTACAGAGAAAAAAATGCTGAACAGGAGGAAGCACTTAAAGAGGAAACAAAAAAATCCCTTAAAAAATTGCAGGAAAACACAACAAAACAGGTGATGGAATGGAACAAAATCATTCAAGATCTAAAGATGGAAATAGAAACAACGAAGAAAACTCAAAGGCAGACAACTCTGGAGATAGAAACCCTAGGAAAGAAATCAGGAAACATAGATGAGAGATTCAGCAACAGAATGCAAGAGAAGAAAGAGAGAATATCAGATGCAGAAGATTCCATAGGGAACATGGACACAACAATCAAAGAAAATGCAAAATCTAAAAATACCCTAACTCAAAACATACAGGAAATCCAAGACACAAAGAGAAGACCAAACCTACAGATAATAGTAGTAGATGAGAATGAAGATTTTTCAACCTAAATGGCTAGCAAATATTTTCAACAAATTGGTAGAAGAAAACTTCCCTAACCTAAAGAAAGAGATGACCATGAGCATACAAAAAAAGCCTACAGAACTCCAAATAGACTGGACCAGAAAAGAAATTCCTCCCGACACATAATAATCAGAACAACAAATTCAATAAATAAATATAGAATATTAAAAGCAGTAAGGGAAAAATGTCAAATAACATATAAAGGCAAACCTATTAGAATTACACCAGACTTCTCACCAGAGACTATGAAAGCCAGAAGATCCTGGACAGATGTTATACAGACACTAAGAGAACACAAATGCCAGCCCAGGCTACTATACCCAGCAAAACTCTCAATTACCATAGATGGAGAAACCAAGGTATTCCATGACAAAACCAAATTCACACAATATCTTTCCATGAATCCAGCCCTTCAAAGGATAATAAAAGGAAAACTCCAACACGAGGAGGGAAATTATGCCCTAGAAAAAGCAAAAAAAAAAAATAATCCTTCAACAAACTTGAAAGAAGACAGCCACAAGAACAGAATCCTAACTCTAACAACAAAAATAACAGGGAGCAATAATTACTTTCCCTTAATATCTCTTTATATCATTGGACTTAATTTCCCAATAAAAAGACATAGACTAACAGACTGGCTAAACAACCAGGACCCAACATTTTGCTGCTTATAGGAAACCCACCTCAGGGACAAAGACAGATACTACCTCAAAGTGAAAGACTGGAAAACAAGTTTCCAAGCAAATGGTCTGAAGAAACAAGCTGTAGTAGCCATGCTAATACAAATAAATTGACTTCCAACCCAAAGTTATCAAAAAAGACAAGGAGGGGCACTTCATATCTTGCCAAAAGCAATGTATAGATTCAATGCATTTCCCATCAATATTCCAACTCAATTCTTCACTGAGTTAGAAAGGGCAATTTGCAAATTCATCTGGTATAACAAAAAACAAAAAACAAAAAACAAAAAAAAAACAAGGATAGCAAAAAATATTCTCAACAATAAAAGAACTTCTGTTGGATGATTATCACCATGCCTGACCTCAAGCTGTACTACAGAGCAATTATGATAAAAACTGCATGGTACTGGTACAGTGATAGAGAGGTTTATCAATGGAATAGAATTGAAGACCCAGAAATGAACCCACATACCTATGGTCACTTGATCTCTGACAAGGGAGCTAAAATCATCCAGTGGAAAAAGACAACATTTTTCAACAAATGGTGCTAGCACAACTGGAGGTTATCATGTAGAAGAATGAGAATTGATCCATTCTTATCTCCTTGTACAAAGCTCAAGTCTAAGTGGATCAAAGAACTCCACATAAAACTGGAGACACTGAAATTTATAGAGGAGAAAGTGGAAAAAAGCCTGGAAGATATGGCCACATCGGAAAAATTCCTGAACAGAAGAGCAATGGCTTCAGACAATTGCAAAGCTTCTCAATGACAAAAGACGCTATCAATCAGACAAAAAGGCCACCAACAGATTGGGAAAGGATTTTTAACAATCCTAAATCTGATAGGGTACTAATTTCTAATATATACAAGGAACTCAAGAACTGGGACTCCAGAAAATCAAATAAACCAATTAGAAGTAGGATACAGTGCTCAACAAATAATTCTTAAGTGAGGAATACCGAAGGGCTGAGAAGCACCTGAAAAAATGTTCAACATCCTTAATCATCAGGGAAATGCAAATGTAAACAACCATGAGGTTCCACCTCACACCAGTCAGAATGACTAATATCAAAAATTCAGGTGACAGCAGATGCTGGCGAGGATGTGGAGAAAGAAGAACACTCCTCCATTGCTGGTGGGATTGCAAGCTTGTACAATCACTCTGGAAATCAATATGGTGGTTCCTCTGAAAATTGGACATAATACTACTGGAAGATCCAGAAATACCTCTCCCGGGTACATACCCATAAGATGTTCCAACTTGTAATAAGGACACATGCTCCACTATGTTCATAGCAGCCTTATTTATAATGGCCAGCACTTGAAAAGAAACCAGATGTCCCTCAACAAAAGAATGGATATAGAAAATGTGGTACATTAACATAATGGAGTACTACCCAGCTATTAAAAACAATGAATTTATGCAATTCTTAGGCAAATGGATGGATCTGGAGGATATCATTGTGAATGAGATAACCCAATCACAAAAGAACTCACATGATATGCACTCACTGATAAGTGGATTTTAGCCCAGAATCTCACAATACCCAAGATACCATTTGTAAAACACATGAAAACCAAGAAGGAAGACCAAAGTGTGGATACTTCATTCCTCCTTAGAGTAGGGAACAAAATAGCCATGGAAGGAGTTACAGAGACAAAGTTTGGAGCTGAGACAGAAGGATGGACCATGCAGAGATTGCTCCATCTGGGGATCCATCCCATAATCAGCGACCGAATACAGACATTATTGCATATGCCATCAAGATTTTGCTGAAAGGTCCCTGATATAGCTGTCTCTTGTGAGGCTATGCCAGTGCCTGATAAATAAAGAAGTGGATGCTCACAGTTATCTATTGGTAGGAACACAGAGGAGCTAGAAAACGTACCCAGGGAGCTGAAGGGGTCTGCAACCTTATAGGAGGAACAATGTGAACTAAACAGTACCACCAGAGCTTGTGTCTCTAGCTGCATATGTAGTAGAAGATGGCCTAGTTGGTCATCATTATGAAGAGAGGGCCCTTGGTCTTGCAAACTTTATATGCCCCAGTACAGGGCAACGCTGTGGCCAGGAATTGGGAGTGGGTGGGTAGGGCTGCAGGGCAGCTTGAGGGTATTGGGTACTTTTGGGATAGCATTTGAAATGTAAATGAAGAAAAATATCTAATAAAAATATTTTTTTTTGTTTTGTTTTGTTTTTAAAGATTGGACTTTAGGCAAGTCTGTACTGCCTTCTCTCATTTAATGACTGATGTGGGTGTGCCCAGCCCACTGTGGGTTGGCACTACCTCTGGACAGGTGGTCTTGGATGGTATAAGAAAGTGACCTAAACTAGCCATGGAGAGTAAGCCAGTAAGCATTGTCCTTCCTTGACCTCTGCTTCAGTTTGTACTGTCAGGTTCCTGCCTTCAGTTCCTGCCCTGACATCCTTTCATGTTTGAATGTAAGCTGTAAGCAGAAATATGCCCCGCCCCAGTTGCTTTTGCTCATAGTATTTATCACAGCAATAAAAACACTAAGATACCTGTGTAAGAATTAATTCCTCTCATCATTGTTTTTTAACAGCAATCATTAAATTAATTAATACTAAAAACTAATTTGTGCTAATTGATTGCCTTCTCTTATTATTGTTCACCTGGGAACATACTGCAGAACACAGACAAAAAACAAATTGTGCCCTCTCCTTCCTACCAGAACACCATTCCCTATGGTCCTTATTGTCATTCCTTCTCTTCCCTATCAATTTACTCCAAAGCTATCCTGTGAATAAAACAAAACAAAACAAAACAAAACAAACAAACAAACAGCCCCTCTCTTTTTCCATAAACAGGCTTTTGTTGTCCTTTTATAATGACTTATAATTTTGTTTTATTTCTCTTAAAGATCCATGAAATAGGGCCTGAAAAGGTATCTTAGTGCAGGATCCAAGTTTAGTTCCCAACACTCATGTGGCAGCTCACAACTGTATGTAACTTCAAATTAGAAAGGATTCAATATTCTCTTCTGACCTCCGTGGGTATAAGGTATTCACATGGTGTACATACATACATGCAAGCAAAACGCTCATACATACAAAATAAATATTTCTCAAAGTGAGAAAGAGAAAGAAATAACAAAAAGGATGTGAGCAGAGTTGAGGTAAGGTAAAGAATATGATCAAATATAATATATGATTTCTTCATAAAAATAAAAGATTTTAGGTTAGTTGATAGTTATTCTTCCTGTGGAGTTCCTATCCCTTTCAGAACCTGCGATCCTTCCTCCTATTCATAGTAAGAGTCCCCAAGCTCCATCCACTGTTTAGCTGCAGTGTCTTAATCTGTCTGATTCAACTGCTGGGTTGAGCTTCTCAGAGGACAGCCATTCCAGACTCCTGTCTGCAAGCATAATGTTGTAGCATATATTTTTCACAGCCTATTTTAATAAGGGTTCAACCTTCTCCCTAGCCCACCATCCACGAGGGATAGTGGACAAGAAAGGTTATTTTGATATGGGGGAAGTAGATCTATTTAGAAATCGTTCTCTGGGGCGATCCTAACCTTTGTTGTTCTCAGTCCAGTTCACTAGTAAATAGCAAGCACAGATCAGCAGTGCCATACAGTCCACTTGGTGGACAACATACAACAATCAGCAAGGGCAGTTCAATCCAGACGAAACCAGGAGGCTCACCAAATGGCCTGAATACTTGGAAGTGACAAGAAGCTACAGGGACCTCAGGAAAAGTTCATTGGCAAGTTTGTCTTTATGAAGTCATCACAGTGAAGCTAAGCAATACAATGTAAGGCGTAACATTACATGTGTGCCATCAGTGAATACTAGTGAGGAAGAGCAAGGCAAATCAATGCTCCAGCTCCCACTCTCTGTGGGGTCATGTTTATATACTTTCTAAATAAACATCACATGTCCTTTCACATGTCTGCTATAGCAAAACATCCTTTCACGTGTGTGCCCCTGCTGAACATTGTTTGACAGAACTGACTTTCCAAAGAAACCAGAAGTCTCCACTTCATAACAGAGTATCATTAATAGTGTTAAGGATTGGTGCTTGTCCATGAGATGGGTCTCAAGTTGGGCTGATTATTGTTTCTCCATTCTCTCAGTCTCTGTCCCCACCCCCCATTCCTGCTTTTCTTGTAGACAGGATACATTTTAGTTTGAAAGTTTTGTTGGTGGATTTTTGGCCCCATCACTGCATTAACTTGGAACCTTGGGGTGCTCAGAGATTGAACCACACACCAAAGAACATACAGAGGCTGTACCTAGGCCTCCCTGCACATATATAGCAGATATACAGGTTGGTCTTCATGTGAGTCCTGGAGCAAGAACTATCCTAAAATCTATTTTCTGTACATGGGATATGTTCTTCTATCCTCAGTGGGAAAGGATGCTCCTAGCCTCACAGAGATTTGCTATGCCAGGGTCGGGGATACATGGGGTGGGGGCTCCACCTGCTCAGAGGAGAAGGGGAAGGGCATGGGGGAAGGATAATGGGAGGGGGCCAGGAGGTGGGCAGTGAGTGGGATGTAAAGTAAATAAGTTAAAAAAAAAGATTTTTTTTCAAAATTTAAAAATTGAAAAAATAATTTTAAAGACATATTAAGAAAGTATATTAATGTGCATATTTACTGAATAATAAAATCATTGTATACAGAAATTGTCTTAATTACCTTTGTTGTTTGTGACTTCATTGTATTGTTAAAAAGTAATCATTATCCTTTCCTTCTTTTAAAATCATTTAGCATGAAATGTAGCAAGTTTCCTTATGACATTATTGTATTTCTTGGTTGTATTTGAGACTATACCTCTTTTTTCCCATTTTGTTGCCTTTTATTCTTGTTTAAACTCTATCATCTTCAGGAACCTCCCTCTCACTTTTATAACATCTGTGGTATATTAGGATTTATTTCTCTCTACCTTAAAGCTTCTTTTCTTTTCCATTCTCATGGAATGCTTTCTAGTTTATTGATATATACCTATAGTCCTTATAAATACACGTGCAAACACACACACACACACACACACACACACACACACACACTTTGAATGCTAGGATCTACATGTAAGATCATTTGTCTTTTTGGTCCTAGGATTACTTAATTCACTTACTGTTTTCTGATTCCATTTATTTTCTTGCAAACTTATAATTTTTATCTCTTATTTCAGTCTTAGTCAGTGTTCTAAATTGCTGTGAAGAGACACAAGACCATGGCAAATCTTATAAAATAAAACAAGTTTATTGCATTTTCATTATGGAAGGAAGCATGGCAGTACAGAGGCAGACATGGTGCTGGAGAAAGAGCCAGCTGAGAGATCTATTTCTGGATGGGCAGGCAGCAGGAAAGGAGTGAAACACTTGGCCTGGCTTGAGCATCTGAAACTTCAAAGTGCCCCCACTCCCCAGTGACCCACTTCCTCCAACAAACCCACACCTACTCCATAGTGCCACTGCTTATGATTCTATGAGGGCCACTTTCATTTAAATCACTACAATCAATTTAGGAGTGACTAAAATTCTACTGTGTGCATATAAGGAAGGGTAGAGACTGGTAAGATGGTTCATCTGGCAGCACACACACAGACACACACACACACACACACACACACACACACACACACACACACACACACATCCCACACTAGATTTAAATTAAAAAATTCCGATCTGGTGAAATGGCTCAGTTGTTAAGAGCATAGCTGCTCTTCCAGAGGTCCTGAGTTCAATTCCCAGCAACCACATGGTGGCTCACAACAATCTATAAGGGGATCTAGTGCCCTCTTCTGGCCTGAGGATGTATATGCAACAGAGCACTCAAAGATACAATGAATGCAACTCAAGACCGTTCATGATCCCAGACCCCAAGTGAGGATGCTTCAATCCCACTTGGGGGAGAGAAGAAATCTGTCATGGGGGTCAGGGGAGGGTAGGACATCGGTTAGGAAGGGGGATGGAAAAAGGGAACATGACCAGGTATTGGTGTAGGAGGTAGGAAACAGGAGTGAAGCCCCGAAGGCCAGGAGAAAGAATGGAAACAGGCACCTCGGGAGGGAGGGAGGAGGCAGGGTTCTATAATGTACCAGAGACCTGGGAGGTGAGAGACTCTCAGTACTGAAAGGAAGAGGGACCTTAGATGAACTGCCTTACAGTGGGGAGAGGAAACTTGTAGAGTCAACCTCCAGTAGAAAGACAGGGCATCAATAGTCAAAAATTCTGACCCAGAATTGTTCCTGTCTAAAAGAACTGCAGGGTTGGTAAAGATCTTTTCCCAATCTGTTAGTTGCCATTTTGTCCTATTGAAAGTGCCCTTAGCCTTATAGAAGCATTTCATTTTTATAAGATCCCATTTGTCTATTCTTGATCTTACAGCACAAGTCAATAGTGTTCTGTTCAGAAATTTCCCCCCTGAGCCCAAATCTTTAAGGCTCTTCCCCACTTTCTCCTCTATAAATTTCAGTGTCTCTGGTTTTATGTGGAGGTCTTTGATCCACTTGGACTTGAGCTTTGTACAAAGAGGTAAGAATGGATCAATTTGCATTCTTTTTTTTTCAACTTTTATTAGATATTTTCTTCATTTACATTTCAAGTGTTATCCAGAAAGTTCCCTATATCCTCCCCCCTCCCGGCCCTGCTACCCTACCCACCCGCTCCCACCCCCTGGCCCCGGCGTTCCCCTGTATTGGGGCATATAAAGTCTGCATAACCAAGGGGCCTCTCTTCCCATTGATGGCCAACTAGGCCATCCTCTTCTATATATGCAGCTANAGCTCCTGGTTTGATTGATTCTTTGGATAGTTCTTTTTGTTTCCACATGGTTGATTTCACCCCTGAGTTTGATTATTTCCTGCCGTCTACTCCTCTTAGGTGATTTTGCTTCCATTTGTTCTAGAGCTTGCAAATGTGCTGCCAAGCTACTGGTGTAAGCTCTCTCCATTTTTTTTTATAGGAGCTCAGAGCTATGAATCAATTTGCATTCTTTTACATGCTAGCCACCAGTTGAGCCAGCACCATTTGTTGAAAATGCTGTCTTTTTTCCCACTGGATGCTTTTAGCTCCTTTGTCCAAGATCAAGTAACCATAGGTATGTGGGTTCATTTCTGTGTCTTCAGTTCTATTCCATTGATCTACCTGTCTGTCGCTGTACCAATACCATGCAGTTTCTTTGATTGTTTGTTTGTTTGTTTGCTTTAATCACGATTGCTCTGTAGTACAGCTTGAGGTCAGGGATGATGCTTCCACCAGAAGTTCTTTTATTCTTGAGAATAGTTTTCACTATTGTAGGTTTTTTGTTTTTCCGGATGAATTTGCAAATTATCCTCTCTATCTCTGTGGAGAATTGAGTTGGAATTTTGATGGCAATTGCATTGAATCTGTAGATTGCTTTTGACAAGATGGCCATTTTTACTATATTAATCCTACCAATGCATGAGCATGGGAGATCTTTCCATCTTCTGAGACAATATATACAAAGAACTCAAGAAGTTAGACTCCAGAAAAACAAATAACCCTAATAAAATGGGGTACAGAGCTAAACAAAGAACTCTCAACTGAGGAATACCAAAGGGCTGAGAAGCACCTAAAAAAAAAAATGTTTAACATCCTTAGTCATCAGAGAAATGCAAATCAAAACAACCTTAAGATTTCACCTCACACTAGTCAGAATGGCTAAGATCAAAAATTTAGATGACAGCAGATGCTGTAGATGATGTGGAGAAAGAGGAACACTCCTCCATAGCTAGTGGGATTGCAAGCTGGTACAACTACTCTGGAAGTCAGTCTTTAGGTTCCTCAGAAAATTGGACATAGTACTACTGGAGGAATGGATACAGAAAATGTGGTATATTTACACGATGGAGTACTACTCAGCCATTAAAAACAATGAATTTATGAAATATTTTGGCAAATAGATGTATCTGGAGGGTATCTTCCTGAGTTAGGTAATCTAATCACAAAAGAATACACATGATATGCATTCACTGATAAGTGGATATTAGCCCAGAAACTCAGAATACCCAAGATACAATTTGCAAAACATATGAAACTCAAAAGAAGGAAGACCATAATGTGGATACTTCATTCCTCCTTAAAATAGGGAACAAAATAGCCATGGAAGGAGTTACAGAGACAAAGTGTGGAGCAGAGACTGAAGGAATGAGCATCCAGAAACTCCCCCACCAAGGGATCCATCCCATAAACAATTACCAAACCCAGACATTATTGTGGATGCCAACAAGTGATTGCTGGCAGGAGCCTAATAATAGCTGTCTCCTGAGAGGCTCTGCCAATGCCTGACAAATACAGAAGTGGATGCTCACAGCCATCCATTGGACTGAACACAGGGTCCCCAATGAAGGAACTAGAGAAAGGAACAAGGAGTTGCAGGGTTTTGCAGCTCCATAGGAGGAACAACAATATGAACTAACCAATTATCCCCAAAGCTCCCAGGGACTAAACCATCAACCAAAGATTATAAATGGTGGGACTCATGGCTCCAACTATATATGCAGCAGAGTATAGCCTAGTCGGTCATCAATAAGAGGAGAGGCCTTTGATCCTTTGAGGACTTTATGACTCAGTGTAGGGGAATGCCAGGGCCAGGAAGGAGGAGTGGGTGGGTTGGGGAGCGCGGCGGGGGGAGGGTATAGGGGGCTTTGGGGATAGAATTAGAAATGTAAATGAAGAAAATATCTAATTTAAAAAAAAAGAAAGGACTGCAGGGACAAAAAAAGGAGAAGAGATTGCAGGAAAAGAGGTCCAGTGACAGGCCCAAATTGGGATCCATTTCAAGGGGAGGCCTTAAGGCCTGATGGTATTACTGATGCTATAATGTGCTTACAGACAGGAGCCTAGCATGACTGCCCTCTGAGAGATCCAACAAGTGGCTGAAAGATTCAGATGCACATACTTATACACAAACAACGGACAGAAGCTGGTGACTCCTGTGGTTGAATTAGGGAAAAGCTGAAAGAAGCTGAGGAGGAGGGCTGCACCATAGGAAGACCTGGAGATACTCTCAGATCTCTCAGATACTGAGCCACCAACCAGGCAGCATACACTAGCTGGTATGAGACCCATGACACATATAGAGTGGAGGACTGCTGGGTCTTGCCTCAGTGATAGAAGATGTACCTAACCCTTGAGAGACTTGAGGCCACAAAGAGTGGGGAGGCCTGGAGGGATGGGGGTGGGGTGGGGTGGAGGCATCCTTTTGGAGATGAGGGAGGAGGAATAGAATGAGAAACAGTCAGCAGAATGGGAAGGGGATAATGACTGGAGTGTAAAAAAAGATTAAAGATACTAATAAAAAAAGACAAAAGAAAACAAAATGATAAAAATAAAAATTAAAAGTCCATTATGTGTTTACTCATTCATTATTTATTGGAATATTTTATTTATTTACATTTCAAATGTTATTCCCTTTCACGGTTCATCCAGTGCCCCCTGAAATCCCCTACACCATCCCATCCCCCTGCTTCTATGAGGGTGTTCCCGATCCACCCACCCCTGCCTCCCCATCTTGGCATTCCTCTATAGGCATCAAGTCTTCACAGGACCAAGGGCCTCTCCTCCCATTGATGCCTGACAAGGCCATCCTCTGTTGCATATGCAGCTGGAGCTATGGGTCCCTCCATGTGTATTCTTTGGTTAGTGGTTTAGTCCCTGGGAGCTCGGCGGGGGG
>LR750476.1:462770-474456 GCA_902729485.2 Mus minutoides
GGGGGGGGGGGGGGGGGTCTGATTGGTGTAGATATGTTAGTTCTACTTTTAGATTTTTGAGAAACTGCTACATTTATTTCCATAGTGTCTTTATCAGTTTATACTCTCACCAACACTGACACACACACCAGCATTTTTGTGTCTTTGTTTTCTTTTTAAAAGTATTTCCACTAATTCTTTGAGAATGTTATACAATGTATTTTAAAATTCATTTAAAAAATTATCCGCATGAGCATTTTGCCTGGATGTGTGAGGGTGTCTGATTCCCTGGAACTGGAGCTGGAGACAGTTGTGAACTGCCATGTGTGAGCTGGGAATTGAATCTGGGTCATCTGAAAGAGCAGCCAGTGCTTCCAACAGCTGAGCCATCTCCTTAGCCTCTTTACTTGTTCTTTAAATTAATTTATGTTTTAAGTTTCAGAAAGATTTGACTATGATCATATACACTCTTTCCAACTTCTCATTATTTTGCTAATGATAACCATTTTGACAAGACTGAAATGGAATCTCTGAGTTGTTCAATTTACATTTCTACAGCAACTAAAGATGTTGACTACTTTTATAAGTATTGGATATTTGTATTTCTTATTCAATCTGTTCAGTTCCTTAGTTCATTTATTGATTGAGCTGTTTGCTGATTTACGGTTTTAGAGTTTATTGTCTATTTTACATTCCTTCTATAATAATCCTTGAGATTACATTTAAGTTTCATCATAATCTTTAATTTATTCATATCTGCCAAGTATCTTTACCATAAAGTTGATATTTAAAATAATTTTAGTTTTATCTACTTTATGTGTAAGAGTGTTTTCCCTGCAAGTATGTATGTGCATCATGTGCATGCGAGGTACACAAGGAGGCCAGAACAGGTCATCGGATTCCCTGGAACAGCAGTTATGGATGGTTGAGAACCACCATGTGTTCAAGAGCAGAGCAACAAGTGCTGTAAATTGTTGAGCCATCCCTCCAGTCCCCATGAAGTTGGTATTTAAACAAGGTACTGAGAACACCCAATTGAGAAATTCATAAAGTAATTTTATAGGTTTGATATTATATAGTTTTTCTAATTGAATTTTTGACCTTGTGCCATATATGCTCCAATTCTTTAAAAAACATATAAAATTTTGCAATAAACCCTCTGTCATCTACTATCCTTCTTGGAATATGTTGTTCTTACTTTTCCTGTTTGCTTTCTTTCCTTGTCTCATTTATACTCTCCTATAAATTCATTGATGATTCTATGTAACATCCTGAGCCTTTGCAGAAATTTCTTTTTTAAAATTTTTAATTAGATATTTTCTTCATTTAAATTTCAAATGCTATCCCAAAAGCCCCGATACTCTCCCCCCACCCCCCGGCTCTGCTTCCCTACCCAACCACTCCCACTTCCTGGCCCTGACATTCCCCTGTACTGGGGCATATAAAATTTGCAAGATCAAGGGTCCGCTCTTCCCAATGATTGCTGACTAGGCCATCTTTTGCTACATGTGCAGCTAGAGACAAGAGCTCTGGGGGTGCTGGTTAGTTCATATTGTTGTTCCACCTATAGGGTTGTAGACCCTTTCAGCTCCTTGGGTAATTTCTCTAGCTCCTCCATTGGGGTTTCTGTGTTCCATCCAATAGATGACTGTGAGCATCCACTTCTGTATTTGCCAGGCACTGGCATAGCCTCACAAGAGACAGCTATATCAGGGTCCTTTCAGCAAAATCTTGCTGGCATAAGCTTTAATGTCTGGGTTTGGAGGCTGATTATGGGATGGATCTCTGGGTAGGGCAGTCTCTGGATGGTCTATCCATTCGTCTTAGCTCCAAACTTTGTTTCTGTAACCCCTTCCATGGCTATTTTGTTCCCTATTCTAAGGAGGAATGAAGTATCCACACTTTGGTCTTCCTTCTTGATTTTCTTGTGTTTTGCAGATTGTATCTTGAGTATTCTAGGTTTCTGGGCTAATATCCACTTACCACTGAGTGCATATCATGTGTATTATTTTGTGATTGGGTTACCTCACTCAGGAAGATATCAGATACATCCATTTGCCTAAGAATTTCATAAATTCATTGTTTTTAATGGCTAAGTAATACTCCATTGTGTAAATGTACCACATTTTTTATATCGATTCCTCTATTGGGGACATCTGGGTTCTTTCCAGCTTCTGGCTATTATAAATAAGGCTGCTATGAACATAGTGGAGCATGTGTCCTTATTACAAGTTGGAACATTTTCTGGGTATATACCCAGGAGAGGTATTGCTGGATATTCCAGTAGTACTATGTCCAATTTTCTGAGGAACCACCATATTGATTTTCAGAGTGGTTGTACAAGCTTGCAATCCCACCAACAATGGAGGAGTGTTCCTCTTTCTCCACATCCTGGTCAGCATCTGCTGTCACCTCAATTTTTGATCCTAGCCATTTTGACTGGTGTGAGGTGGAATCTCAGGGTTGTTTTGATTTGTATTTCCCTGATGGTTAAGGATGTTGACCATTTTTTCAAGTATTTCTCAGCCCTCCGGTATTCCTCAGTTGACAATTCTTTGGTTAGCTCTGTACCCCATTTTTAAATGGGGTTATTTGAATATCTGGAGTCCAGCTTCTTGATCTCCTTTTAATTATTGGATATTATTCCCCTATCAGATGTAGGATTGGTAAAAATTCTTTCCCAATCTGTTGATGTCCTTTTTTGTCTTATTGAAAGTATCTTTTTCCTTACAGAAGATTTGCAATATTAGGAGGTCCCATTTGTAGATTCTTGATGTTAGAGCACAAGCCATTGTTATTTTATTTAGGAATTTTTCCCTTGTGCCCATATCTTTGAGGCTTTCACCCACTTTCTACTCTATACATTTCAGTGTCTCTGGTTTTATGTGGAGTTCTATGATCCACTTAAACTTGAGCTTTGTACAAGGAGATAAAAATGGCTCAATTTGCATTCTTCTATACAATAGCCACAAGTAGTGCCTGCACCATTTGTTAAAAATGCTGTCTTTTTTCCATTGGATGGATTGAGCTCCCTTGTCAAAGATCAAGTAACCATAGGTGTGTGGGTTCATTTCTGAGTCTTCAATTCTATTCCATTGTTCTACCTGTCTGTCATTGTACCAGAACCATGAAATTTTTTTTTAAATCACAATTGCTCTGTAGTGCAGCTTGAAGTCATTCATGGTGATTTAATCAGAGGTTCTTTTATTGTTGAAAATAGTTTTTGCTATCCTAGGTTTTTTGTTATTGCAGATGAATTTGCAAATTGCCCTTTCTAACTCAGTGAAGAATTGATTTGGAGTATTGATGGGAATTGCATTAAATCTGTAGATTGCTTTAGGCAAGATAGACATTTTGATTATATTAATCTTGCCTATCCACGAGCATGGGAGATCTTTCCAACTTCTGAGATTTTTTTCAATTTCTTTTTCAGAGACTTGAAGTTCTTGTCATACAGATCTTTCACTTCATTAGTTAGAGTCACACCAAGGAATTTTATATTATTTGTGACTATTGTTTCCATAATTTCTGTTTATCCTTTGTGTAGAGAAAAGCCACTGAATTGTTTGAGTTAATTTTATATCCAGATGCTGTACTAAAGCTGTTTATCAGTTTTTGAGTTCTCCGGGGGAATTTTTAGGGTCACTTATATATACTATCATATCATCTGCAAATAGTGATATTTATGACTTCTTCCTTTCCAATTTTTATCACCTTGTTCTCCTTTTGTGGTCGAATTGCTCTGGCTAGGACTTCAAGTACTATATATAAAAGGTAGGGGGAGAGTGGGCAGCCTTGTCTAGTCCCTGATTTTAGTGGGATTGATTTGAGTTTCTCTCCATTTAGTTTGATGTTAGCTACTGGTTTGCTGTATATAGCTTTTAATATATTTAGGTATGGGCCTTGAATTCCTGATATTTCCAAGACTTTTTATCATGAATGGGTGTTGAATTTTGTCAAATGCTTTCTCAACATTTATTGAGATTATCATGTGGTTTTGTCTTTGAGTTTGTTTATATAGTTGGTTACAATGATGGATTTCTGTATATTAAACCATTCCTGAATCCCTGGGATGAAGCCTACTTGTTCATAATGGATGATCATTTGGATGTGTTCTTGCATTTAGTTTGGAAGAATTTTATTGAGTATTTTTGCATGAATATTCTTGACAGAAATTGTTCTGAAATTCTCTGTCTTTGTTGGATCTTTGTGTGGTTTAGTTATCAGAGTAAGTGTAGCTCCATAGAATGAATTGGGTAGAGTACCTTCTGTTTCTATTTTGTGGAATAGTTTGAGGAGAGTTGGAATTAGGTCTTCTTTGAAGGTCTGATAGAACTCTGCACTAAACCCATCTGGTCCTGGCCTTTTTTTGGTTGGGAGACTCTTAATGACTGCTTCTATTTCTTTAGGGGAAATGGGACTGTTAAGATCATTCATCTGATCCTGGCTTAACTTTGGTACCTGGTATCTGTCTAGGAAGTTGTCCATTTCATCCAGGTTTTCCAGTTTTGTTGAGTATAGCCTTTTGCAGTGTGATCTGATGATCTTTTGGATTTCCTCAGGTTCTGTTGTTATGTCTCCTTTTGCATTTCTTATTTTGTTAATTAGGATACTATCCCTGTGCCCTCTAGTTAGTCTGGCTAAGGATTTATCTCTTTTGTTGATTTTCTCATAGAGCCAGCTTCTGGTTTGGTTGATTCTTTGAATAGTTATTTTTGTTTCCATATGGTTGATTTCAGCCCCAAGTTTGATTATTTGCTGCCTTCTACTCCTCTTGGATGAATTTGCTCCATTTCATTCTAGAGCTTCTAGGTGTGTTGTCCAGCTGCAAGTGTATGCTCTGTCTAGTTTCTTTTTTGCAGCACGCAGAGCTATGAGTTTTCCTCTTAGAAATGCTTTCAATGTGTCCCATAAGTTTGGGTATGTTGTGGCTTCATTTTCAGTAAACTCTAAAAAGTCTTCAATTTCTTTCTTTATTTCTTCCTTGACCAAGGTATCATTGAGTAGAGTGTTGTTCACTTTCCAAGTGAATGATGGATTTCTATTATTTGTGTTGTTGTTGAAGATCAGCCTTAGTCCATGATGATCTGATAGGATGCACGGGGTAACTTCAATATTTTTGTGTTTGTTGAAGCATGTTTTGTGACTGATTATATGGTCAATTTTGAAGGAGGTCCCATGAGGATTGAGAAGAAGGTATATCCTTTTGTTTAAGGGTAAAATGTTCTGTAGATGTCTGTTAAATACATTTTTTTCATAACTTCTGTTAGTGTTCATGTGTCTCTGTTTAGTTTCTGTTTCCAGCATCTGTCCAATGGTGAGAGTGGGGTATTGAAGTCTCCCACTATTATTGTGTGAGGTGCAATGTGTGCTTTGAGCTTTACTAAAGTTTCTTTAATGAATATGGCTGCCCTTGCTTTTGGAGCATATATATTTAGAATTTAGAGTTCATCTTGATATATTTTACCCTCGATGAGTATGAACAGCCCCTCCTTGTCTTTTTTGATAACTTTGGGTTGAAAATCAATTTTATTCGATATTAGAATGGCTACTCCAGCTTGTTTCTTCAGACTGTTTGCTTGGAAAATTGTTTTCCAGCCTTTCACTCTGAGGTAGTGTCTGTCTTTTTTCCTGAGGTAGGTTCCCTGTAAGCAGCAAAATGTTGGGTCCTGTTTGTGTAGCCAGTCTTTTAGTCTGTCTTTTTATTGGGGACTTGAGTCCATTGATGTTAAGAGAAAATAAAGAAAAGTAATTGTTGCTTTCTGTTATTTTTGTTGTTAAAGTTGGGATTCTGTTCTTGTGGCTGTGTTCTTTTAGTTTTGTTAAAAGCTTACTTTCTAGGATCGAAGACCCAGAAATAAATCCACACACCTATGGTCACCTGATCTTTGACAAGGGAGCTAAAACTATCCAGTAGAGAAAGGACAGCATTTTCAACAAATGGTGCTGGCACAACTGGCGGTTATCATGTAGAAGACTGGGAATTGACCCATTCTTATCTCCTTGTACGAAGGTCAAGTCTAAGTGGTTGAAAGATCTCCACATAAAACCAGAGACACTGAAACTTATAGAGGAGAAAGTGGGGAAAAGCCTCGAAGATATGGGCACTGGGGAANCTCTAGGTGGAAGAATAACATGAACTAACTAGTTCCCCCTGCGCTCATGTCTCTAGCTGCATATATGGAAGAAAATGGCCTAGTTGGTCATCATTGGGAGGAGAGGCCCCTTGGTCATACAGACTCTATATGCCCCAGAACAGGGGAATGCCAGGGCCATTACGTGGGAGGGGGTGGGTAGGGGAGCAGTGCGGGGACGCGGGAGGGTAAGGGAAAATTTCTGGATAACATGTGAAATGTAAATGAAGAAAATATCTAATAAAGAGGAAAAAAAAAAGCTTACTTTCTTGCTTTTTCTAGGGTGTAGTTTCCATGTTTGTGTTGTTTTTTTCCCTTTATTATCCTTTGAAGAGCTGGATTCGTGGAAAGGTATTGTGTGAACTTGATTTTTGTCATGAGATATTTTTATTTCTCCATCTATGGTAATTGCGAGTTTTGCAGTGTATAGCAGCCTGGGCTGGTATTTGTGTTCTTCTAGGGTCTGTATAACATCTGTCCAGGATCTTCTGGCTTTCATAGTCTCTGGTGAGAAGTCTGGTGTAATTCTAATAGGCCTGCCTTTATATGCTATTTGACCTTTTTCCCTTTCTGCTTTTAATATTCTGTCTTTATTTAGTGCATTTTTTGTTCTGATTATTTTGTGTTGGAAGCAATTTCTTTTCTGGTCCAGTCTATTTGGAGTTCTATTGGCTTCTTGTATGTTCATGGGCATCTCTCTCTTTAGGTTTTGGAAGTTTTCTTCTATAATTTTGTTGAAGATATTTGCTGGCCCTTTAATTTGATAATCTTCTTTCTCATCTGATCTATCCCTATTATCCGTAGGTTTGGTCTTCTCATTTTGTCTTGGATTTCCTGTATGTTTTGAGTTAGGATCTTTTTGAATTTTGCATTTTCTTTGATTGTTGTCCCCATGTTCTCTATGGAATCTTCTGCACCAGAGATTCTCACTTAGATCGCTTGTATTCTGTTGCTGATGCTCGCGTCTATGTTTCCTGATTTCTTTCCTAGGGTTTCTATCTCCAGAGTTATCTCACTTTCGGGTTTTCTTTTTTGTTTCTATGTCCCTTTTTAGGTCCTGGATAGTTTTCTTCAATTCCATCACCTGTTTGGCAGTGTTTTCCTGTGATTCTTTAAGGACTTCTACCTCTTTACACTGTTCTCCTATAGTTCTTTAAATGAGTTATTGAAGTCCTTCTTCAGGTCCTCTTCCAGCATCATGAAATTCATCAAGGATTTTGAATCCGAATCTTGCTTTTCGGGTTTGTTGGGGTATCCAGGACTGGCTGAGGTGGGAGTGCTGGGTTTTGATGATGGTGAGCAGTCTTGGTTTCTGTTGGTAAGATTCTTATGTTTGCCTTTCACCATTTTTTAATCCCTGGATTTAGTTCCTCTGGTCAGGCGGGGTTCCTTTGTCCCTGTTCCTGCTGGCACAAGACCCTCCTCAATTCTTTGGAGCTGATGTTGCATTCCACTCACCGGTGATCCCGAGGTGATCCTGAGGTCTTGTAGCGTGAAAACTCCTCTGGGGCCCTTGGCGGCCTCCGCAGGGTTCAGATGGAAGATGACGAGGCTGGCCCCAACAGGATGCAATAATTTCTTATTCAGCTTCTGACTCAGTAATAAAATTGGGTCTAGTTGTACATTTTTCTTTATTGTCATTCCTAAATACAAAAGCATACTTAATTGAAAAGATAATTGTTTGAAATAATATTTAATAGCTCATTTTCAAAGGTTCCTTGAACATCTTTGTGCTACAAATGAATAAAAACTACTTAACTCCTGTTAATGTCCGCTAGTTTGGCTATGTGAGTTTACCCTAGTAACCCTGCTCAATCTTAATTTATATTGGAAAATTACTAACAGCCAAACTTTCTTACAAGGTCATGAATCTGATAAGTTTTCTAGTAAACTTTTCTTTAGACATTGTCTTATTTACAGTTGCTATTGCTGCCACAAACACCATGATCAAAAAGCAAGTTGGGGAGGAAAATGTTTATTTGGCTTACATTTTCACATTACTGTTCATGATTGAATGAAGTCAGGACAGGAACTCAAACAAGGCAGAAATATGGAGGCAGCTGATGAGGAGCCCATAAAAGGATACTGCACATTGGCTTGCTTCCCTTTGCTTGCTCAGACTGTTTTCTTATAGAACCCAAACTAGCAGCCTAGGGTGACATCGCCCACAATGGGCTACTCCTCCCCTAACAACCATTAATTAAGAACTGAATATTGAAAAACTGCCAAATCATGATAGTTGGACTAGTCTGAGAGCATTAGACAATGCTCCTAACTAAAAACAAAACCAACAACAACAAATACAACAAAAACCAAAAAACCACAGCAACATTAGCTTTTTGTGAAACATGGTCTCAATATGTAGTCCTGGGTGTCCTGAGACTATGTAGTTCAGGTTTGCTTTGGAGTCACAGATATTCTTCTGCCTCTACCTCCCTAGTGCTATGATTAAAGGTTTGTGTCAATTCAGCCTCCAAATCTGGTCTAAAATTTCTATTTTAGTGACAGATGATATTCCTAGGGATATGATGACAATTACTTTATACTTAGGATAAAAATCTGTATTTCTCAAACTATTCATCATTCATATTTTCTTTCTTCTTCCAATCCCGTATTATTGTATTTTGCATTATCTTTCAACCTTCATTTCCCTTTAAGGACAGTCTTCTAGATTCTATTAAGTTAAGAAATCCCTTAGTTTACACAGGAAAAAAGTTGGTGGGATGGATAAAAACTAGGGAGGAACACACACTGAGGATGCATATATGTCAGAACAATCTTGGAGAAAAAGAACCGAAACATGAGTCTCATTCTCAATAGATCCTCTCTCTCTCTCTCTCTCTCTCTCTCTCTCTCTCTCTCTCTCTCTCTCTCTCTTTCTCTCTCCCTCTCAAATGATTATGATCTCCTAAATGACTTTCTGGAAACACTAGGAAATAACATGAAGTATGTTTAACTGTCACAACATTGCAGCTTATGTTTTCACAAGCAATTCACATTGTTTAAATGGATGATACAAAGAAGATGTTCAGGGGATTATTGCTTTCTACCACTTTTTATTATGTTACAGTATCTCTTTGGGACACTGTTTATTGGACTTGCTTTTTATTTTGATCTCATGGAAAGAGCAGATGTCTTGAATGTGATGATCTCTGTGAATACTCGCTTTCTTCTTTTGCTTTTGATTAAAATTCAAAACACACATGTGGAGGTTTTCCCTTCTTTTTTGCCTCCTAAATATTTAATGGCTACTCAGCAGCTAAAAAGAAAAGCTGAAAAAGCATATCAATATTGTGATACAGGCCATGTTTGTTTCCAGTTTTGAAAGATGGCATTCATAATAACATGACCCCTCTCTATTTCTTTCCATTTTATCCTTCCACAGCTAGTTTTTCATGTTCACAGCAGATCTTTGCATGGCTTCTTAGATTATTTCTCACAGTTCTCAGAACAAAGAATAATTGTGCCCCAAGGCTGATGGAACAATGACAGTTGTGCTTCATTTGATTTAAAAGTGCATCATTGTTTCTACTTTGTGCATTTGCTGCTTTTCTGCTTTCCTTCCAGAGTTTCTTATCATATAAACTGTTTGCTCTCGAGTTACTGAAACACACACTGTAAAGAAGCATTTTATTTATCTCTTCAGTACAGGTGCCAAATGCAAGTCATTCAATAATTCTGTAATGAAGCATATTAAGCACTCAATGCCATTTATGGTACTTATGAAATTGTTGTGACATGCTAACAAAAAGTGTCTCTGGCAAAGGTCTCCACAATCATCCTTACATTTGGAGAGTCACCTGAAAGGCTCACAAGACTTGGTGCACACGATTAAAAGTGAATGTAGATCACAAAATTGTGTACAGATCTCCTTGTTCTCTCCTCTCTCTCTCTCTCTCTCTCTCTCTCTCTCTCTCTCTCTCCCTCCCTCCTTCTCTCTCCCCCCTTCTCTCTCCCTCTCTCCCTCCCTTCCTAGCCCATTTCTCTCTTTATCTCCCCTCTCCCTCTTCCCTCCCTCTCCTTCCCCTCTCTCCTCTTCCCTCTCTTTCTTTCACCCTCTCTCAGAGAGATCACACAGGATATATTCTTCTATCATCAACAAACACTCAGCAATTTTAGCAATGATATTCTGCTAAAAGAATCCTGGCATAGAAAGACCCCAAGACTTTTATCAATACTTTTCCAAGTAGATATTCTCTACTTGTCATATATCAAAATACCAGACTCCCAAAAGACAAGCAAGATTTCAGTATTAAGAACAATGTTTAAGACTGGCAAGATGTCTCTGTGGGTAAATGACACTTGCAATCCTGAGGGCAGTCCCTGGAACCCACATGATAAAAAGGAGAACTGATTTGTGCCAGTTGCCCTCTGACCTCCACATATGAGCTCTGGCATATATATTCGACCCTAAGTTCTTTGCACACAAATGAATAAATAAAAGTAAAAAAAAAAAAAAAACAACAAACAATTAAATGAACATTGTTTAGATAGGTTGGGTATACTCAGTGATGTTAAAAAGTTCTGGGAATAGTGGTAGCCTATCTGAAAATTCAAGAGACAGACTTTATAAATGTATTCTTTTTTAAAAACAGTATCTTTGTTTCTTCTTTGACAGTTTTATACACTTATACAATGTACTTTATATTTTTATAGTTTTTTTTAAATTAAATAAATTAAACATAATTGTATAATTTTCCCCTTCCCTCCCTCCAGTGTATTTAGCCCACCAGCTCTTTCTCAAAATTCATGGTCCTCTTACTTTAGTTCCCCCAGGGGCAGGAACTGAGAACTCCGCCGCACCAGAGGCTGGGCCTCTCCCAGACAGAACACCCGCGCCGCCGCGCCATCTTTCCTTTGAGCCCAGCGGACACAGCTAGGGACACCCCAGGACTTTAAGATCGCATTGGGGTTACGCGTGAGTGCAGAGGTGGTTTTGGGAGCAGCGGGTCAGCAGTTCCCCCCACTGGCAGGATCCGAGAACTCCGTCCCACCGGAGGCTGGGCCTCTCCCAGCCAGAGCACTCGCGCCGCGCCATCTTTCCTCTGAGCCGAGCGGACACAGCTAGGGACATGCCAGGACTTTAAGATCGCATTGGGGTTACGCGTGAGTGCAGAGGTGGTTTTGGGAGCAGCGGGTCAGCAGTTCCCCCCACGGGCAGGATCCGAGAACTCTGCCCCACCGGAGGCTGGGCCTCTCCCAGCCAGAACACCCGCCACACCACCACACCGCCATCTTTCCTCTGTGCCCAGCGGACACAGCTAGGGACACCCCAGGACATTAAGATCGCATCGGGGTTACGCGTGAGTGCAGTGCAGAGGTGGTTTTGGGAGCAGCGGGTCAGCAGTTGACCCCACGGGCAGGATCCGAAAACTCCGAAAACTCCACCCCACCGGAGGCTGGGCCTCTCCCAGCCAGAGCACCCGCCACCCCGCCATCTTTCCTCTGAGCCCAGCAACTCCAGGACTTTAAGACCACATCAGGAGCTCAGGGCCCGGGCCTCAGGCTCGGTGCACTCTATAGGCTCTTTCGGGACTCCCCAAGATATCTCTGGAAGTGAGGTGAGCAGGGGA
>LR751628.1:0-101453 GCA_902729485.2 Mus minutoides
TGTTGAACTATTCAGTTTATCTACAGTTCTGCATCTGCCATAGTGTATTTCTCTTCTGGTGGGTAAGCAGAGTTCTTCTGAGGTTGTGGGGCCTTTCAACAGGGTTGGAGGGCAGAGTATACTAGGGCATTCATGAGAGGCCTTTGGCCTGAGTATTGAAGTCTGTCGCTTCTGTGACCCACAGAATGTGAGGAGCACTATGGATGCATTGGATACATTGGTTTTATTTTTAATTTTCATTCTGTTTGTACAGTATTATGCTAAAGTTAATTTAGTTTACATCAGCAACATTTCTAGATGTGGCTCTGTTTGGCTGCCTTTCAGTCTCATGGGCTATATAAAATACATAAATTATTAAGCATAGCATCATTGAAAACATGTGCATCTATATAAATATGTCATACATTCAGTGGCTACCATCTGTGGCTATGGAAATATAAACCCACAAACGTGCACAATCCTGTATATTGATTCACATAAACAAAATCCACTTGGATACATAACCTGATATTGTGGTTTGGGTAGGTACCATTTCATTTTGTCAAACATCAAATGGACGAGTAATAGAATACACATATTGTTTTGGTTAGTTGGCACTTTCTTTATCCAACAAACATGATCCACTCTTTAGAGTAAAATCATGAATTCAGTGTTTCAAAATGATAGCACCATAGATCTTTTGCACATTTCAAAATTAACATCTTTGGAAAATATACTTTTGTTGTGTATACACCATAATATGCTTACACTGTGTCATTAATTATACTTAAGGTAATATCTCTAGTATCAATTGTCATGAGATAGGAAAATAAAACTACTCAACAGAAACATAACTATTTAACTTTAGTTGGAAGGACTTTAAACATTGTCAAATGACTTATTTTCTAACTGTTAAAATAAGTTAAAAGCTCAGTTCTACATGTCAACTCAATAAAAAACACTGTAAGGCTCAAGGCATGTGTATTTCTTTATACAAATTCCTGTGATGTTTCGGATCTTCACATAAAATTTTGTAGAATTTCCTATGGAAAACACAAACAACTCCGTTGTTCCTTATAAAGATGAGTTAACATTTCTATTTGTTTTTGATTACTTAAGAAAAGTCTCCTGGAAATATTTAACTTTCCTGCACCTAAGATCATATGAAATTTAGGATTATGTTTAAATCAATGGGAAACTTTTTAGAAGTTTTCAAACTCCCCACTCTTTAGGAGCTTCAATATTTGCAGATATCAGCTTTATATTCACCTCTACAGTTTGTGAAACACTCGTGTGTTAGTAAGACATTGGGGACTATGAACACCAATTAAGGTCACACAGTTAATGATCTGGAAGTGTGGATTCTTCTGTAGTCTCCCTCTACAGCATTTGTACCTCACGGATTTTCTTTTCCAAAGAAGATATTGGCGCCAGATTAAGGGATCAATAACTGACACCATTTTCGCCTCACCCTGTCATCCTCGTTGTAATGGTTCTCATAGTTTTTGCCCACAGACTCCTTATAGTTAAGTTTACTGGTAATTCTACTAGCTTTTCTTTCTGAGAGCTCTGTTTAGCTTGGAGAATCATTAGGGTTTGGTAAAATAGCTCATATTCATGATGACTCGACATTTATCAGAAGTCTTCAAACTTGAGCTTTTTATATTCTCTTAAGGTATTTGATTCAGGCACATGGTTATTTCAGGAATTTTCACACCAACGACAGCATATAACCCGAAATCCCTCAAGATTGATGTCTAAAAACAAACAGGTTAATCAAACTGCTCTGTCAGAGAGTTATTCTAGGACACACTTGTGCTCCCCACTTTGGCCTTAGCCTTCAGAAGAGCAGGGAAACAAGAGGCTAGAAAGAATTAAAAATTTCCCCAGGAATGCCTGCTGAGAGACAAGGGGAAAGTGTGAAACTTGGTGATAGCTGAAGAATGAATTTGTTTTGCAAGAAGAAATTCCACACAGTTCTGAGGAAGGGCAGGACAGATCAGGCAGATACAAGAATTGGTCAAAGGTGGGCAGGAACGCCCTTAACTGGTATTGCTTAGCTATGCATGGTTCTAGCACTCCAGTTAAACCAAAACCTCATGTTAGGGCTCAGAAAATGGACTGGGGTACTCACTAGGCCATTTACTTGTTATTACTTCCAATTTCCACACTGAATAATATTTTCTCAAGAAAAAAGAGAGAAATTTGGTTCTAGCAATAGGACAATCTTACGTACCTGCAAATTTTATAGTCTTTTTCAGATAATTCTTTGAGACTGTTCATATACTTTCAGATGCGAGTTCAATAAATGTTGCTTACAGTGGGAAATTAGAAACATTTGCTATATTTTTCAGTTTGATTTATCACATGCTATTTTATTTTCATTCAAAAATATTGCTTTAGTTATTTAAATCTTCCATGGGTAAATTTATTTTATTATACGATAAGAATAATTGGGTTTGTCACTATCATAACAAATCTCAAAATTTAAAGTATTGAGAAATTTTAAGTATTGAGGTGCTTGGTGTATACAAGTATTATTCAGTTTCCTTGGGAATTCTAGTTTACCAGTGATTATATATTAAGAAACTAAGCTTCCTGTGTCTGTCAGTCCGAGGAAGCTTAACCTGGAGTAAACACCGTGTGCCCGTTGTTTGTTCTTCCTTATATCAATTATTTTTAAAGCAAACTAAATCACTTCAACTTGTGCCAGAGTAAAAGTATTTATCTAGCAAAATCCAAATCCAATTTTATTTTCTTGTTCAAGTATATATATATATATATATATATATATATATATATATATATATATATACCAAAAAGACATGTGTTCAAAGAATGAAATACAATAACATTATTTTAATGTACCTGGTGGTAAAAGACATAATATAACCTAGTGAAATTTGATCTCTTGACTGTGTTTTCATTCAGGCTCAGGCATTAGGAGTTTCACTACTTTGACTTTTTAGTACCAATATCAATTTAGTGAAACTGACAAAATTTGAGTACAAAAACTTCTAGTGTCAAAGAAAATGTTATATATTTTAAAGCAGTTACAGTATTTTGCTACTTCCAATAAATGCAACGTATTGGCATTTCTTTACTTATTTGAAACATATTTCATTTTTACGTGCATATATTCATATCTGTTCACATGTGTAAATGTGTCTGGTGGTCAGAAGTTGACTCCTCAAGCACTTCGTGATATTTTTTTGAAACAGCATATAAATTGGAGATACAGGGCACCTCCTGTCCCCCTACCCAACAACAGGATTTTAAGTGTATATTGCTATTCTATGCTTTCACATGAGCACTAGGTGTCCAAACTCCAGTCTTCATGCATGTGTGGCAAGTACTATTCAAAATCTCAACCCTGTAGTATTTAATATCATAGTTAAATTCTTCTTTATAATATTGAATTATTTTCCTTAAATGTCAATCCAACATAGCTCCAGGGAATTGCACCTGACTGGGGAAATGAGTTAAGAAAGAAAAGACAGACAGACAGACAGGCAGACAGACAGACCAGCTGGCTGGCAGACAAACGTCAGACACATGAACACACAGAAAAGCAGGGATCAGGTAGAGTAGAATGCCTGATAGAAAAATTCCAGCACACTGGGAGCTCAGAATTTTTATTATATAGAGTTAAATAGGGAACCAAGGTGATTATGTGTAGATAGGAACGTAGCCAGGTGTACTGGTGGATAAAAAAGACAAGTTTAGCTACCTCCAGTAGGAGCAGTCTCTATAGGGAGCAGTCTTTAGGTGATCCCACTTGTCATGGTGAGGGGCTGAGGGAGAAAACATTTAGGACATTTTCTGCGCAGACTGCCATCCACACAAGGACTAGAGGGAGGCTTTGCCCTTTCACTCTGATCCTTACTCTAGAGAGATTGTTCCATTTTCCATAGGTCCTTGATGTGGCTGTAACCTCGTCAATAACAAACATCCCACTCAGGACCTTATTAATTCAGGACTTCCTACACTCTACTTGCTTACAATTCTCTAAGTCATTGTATAACCTTCAGGCTTCATCAAATTTAACTTTACTAAAGTATCTCTGATCATTAAATCCAATAATCTACTTAAATTTCTTAGTGTGGTGTTAGGACTTCACCATTCTATTCAAATGTTTTCTTATAATACAAAAAATAGAGCCATAATTATTTATTTTGAAAGTTTAATAAGGTTATAAATTATAAATTCTATAATGGATGCATTCCAAGCATTACACATGTTGTGTATGATCTTTTTACTGATCTGTTGTTATCTCTACTTGTAGCTGCAATGGTGTAACAGATGACTAGGGAAACATTTAAAACTTGAGCCCTAACTATATTTATTTTAATGTTGTAGATATTACTGCTAGTTGATAGTTTCATATGCATATTACTAGGTTAGTCCAATATATTCATTAATTTATTCATCAAATATTTCCTAAGTAAGTTCTATGTATTTATAAAAATAATATATAGTCCTGCAGACAAGAAAATTGTAGAGAGCTGGTCATTGCTTTCCAAGATACCCAATCTAACCATAATAAAGATAGAGGATTAAAGCCAAGTAATAAGTCAAGGAGCTGAATATATGTTTTGGTCACTTAGCTCAATGAAAAATTAGGAATGGTAAGTGAAGAAAAATTGCTGCCCTAGAAAAGCATGAAACTCAGCCTGTAGAGAAGAGGGCAGAGAGAAGTATGGTAGGTCCTAGAAAACACTCTAGGATTGTGCCTTTTCTGTGCTGTCTTCTCTGACAATAGCTTTTGTCAGACACACCTAACAAGTATTCATTTGCTTAGTGATGATTAGTGAAATAGTCTTTTTTATGAAAAATTTTATTACTGTCAAAAGAAATAGGTTCCTTTACATAGCAATTTCTTCATTAAGGCATGGAGATAGTAACTGCCTTTGATGAATTCTTAGTATGATGTCTACAACAAAGATGTGAAAGGCTTTGGTTTTCATTCACTGCAACTGCACCGGGTATCATGTGCAGTACTCATATCATTAGTACTCATATCATTTGGTCATGGCTGTGTATCTGAGCCATACCACCTCAGTAGGATATGTTATATCATGTTGTTCATACATGGTAAAAGCTATTCAATAATTCTATATTCATTGAATTTAAATGAATAAAAATAGAGAACTTATGAAGAACATTGAAAACAAAACAAAAAAAGCAAAACTAAAAAAAAAATACCTTAGTTTACCAGATGTGGTGATGGTGCATGCCTGTAGTCCTATAAGTTAGAAGGTAATGACAGGAGGCCATTGCAAGGTATATAACAACACCTGGGCACAAACAAGCCAATAAAAAGAAAAATTAAGAAAGCAAACCAGAAGTAGCTACAACATCTCTAGAAATTTCTGGCTGAACATCTACTTTAGTAGAATTTATCTGACTATATCCCAGTGCATACATTGATAGCTATGTAAAGAAATTTTAATCCAGCAATATAGCTGCTCTGGCAAGGGATCACACCCCGAAGCCATCTAGGTCTGTGTGATCTGGCTGGAATGACACACCTTTAATTTGTCAGGATTACAGGAATACAGACACACTTAGTATTAATATAGAATAATGGAAATTTCATAATTCTATGACAAAATATTTTGAACTTTGCCAAACAATAGATTCTAATGATTTCAAATAAAAAACTTAAAGAAAATCAATAAAAATCATAGAGAATTGGGTTGAATTATAGAGCATTCAGACTGAAATAAAGAATATGTTTAGAATCCTACCACACTAATGCTCATAGACTATTGTAATAAATACTAATACGGTTTTCTTGGTAAAAACTATTAACTTCTCAGACTAAAGCATGGATTTCATATCCCTTTAATAAACTGTCAAAAAGTTCTCCACTTAAAAATATGTCTTCTTTGGCTTTAATATAGATAATAAACTGTGTTTCCCACATTTTTTGATTGTATTCTTTATATTAACAACTGACATTTTGTCCTCCTTCTTTGAGGCAGGTCTGGGTACCATATGTTGTGGCAGTGTACCTAAACAGTTCATTCTTTCAGTGACACTGGATTCTTGGCCTATGTAAACAATCAGTCTTGAAACATTTCCATAAAAATACATAAAGGTATTTTAGTGTTTATATTTTTTCTCCCTGAACAATGTTATTTTTCAAACTTTATGTTCAAATTGTCAATATTTTATTTGACTATATCCCTCCCCCTACAAAAGAATCAAGTTTCTTCAATGGCATTGTGTCTCTGCCTATTTTGACTCACAATTTACAAGTAGCTAATTTTCACAATATAATTATTGGGAGAATAAAAATAATATCTTCTAAATTTAAAAAGCCTGAGATTACTATCTGCATTTTGTATCTTTCTAAATTTATATATAATTTTGGGATATTATTTACTTTATTTATTTCTTATAAGATTGACACAATCATATTTCTCTTAAAATAATGGATATATGTGAGGTTTATAGAATCTTTAAAAGGACTACCAATTTAATATTGATGTTCCATTCCTGCCTAAAGATAAGAGTTTTAGAAAGATAATTTTTAAAATGGTGTTTCAAAGAGTAAAAGGATGTCTGTTTTCTTCTTTGATCCAATGTGAATGAATTTTTAAGGCCATGCTACAATCATTTGGTTCAGGTCAAAAAGGCCAGGACCCAACTATAGAGAAGTATGTTACACAGGCGACAGGCCAAGGAACTCAAGAGAAAAGTGAGACAGGGTAATGCAGAAGTTAGGCGGTAAAATAAAGTTCTTTTTGTGAATAAGGGTCAGGGTCAGGTATAAAAGTGATGAGGGAGAGCAGAGGCCTTGGCCTCAGATCATCTCAGGCAGAAATATGCTCCAATGTCATGACCCCAGCACAGAAACAGAAAAAGTAGCATGAATACTATAGAGTCATTAGGAAAGGGAGCCTGAGTTCATGTGTAGATCACCTGTTGTTGTCCTAGGCAGTTTCATTTGGGACAGTGGAGACCTGTGCTAGGAAAGAAAACATAAATGCCCCTCAGTTAACTTGCTAAGAAGTAAAGAAGAAACAGAAATTCAAATAATACCACATTGTGGGAAAAAAACCTCATATTTTTGAGTTTAATTTACTCATGTCCTACAGCTGAGAAAAGCAATATTTGTGAAAATGCTATCAGTTGCATAATATATAGGATTTGACTACAAATTCTGTCTGACATAAAATCCTGTGTTTCTGAACTGTTGTGGTATCATCATTGACAAGATGCTTTCATTTGCTATTTGCCAGTGGCCATGGTTATGATACTGATTAATTCAACTAAGTATCAAATACACTGAGAAGAATGTGATATTTATCCACTTGAAGAGGATACTTGCTCATAGAAAAAAATGTCTCACTCAAAAACTTAAATAATGTTACGGGTATCTTTATACAAAAGAAGTGGGATAAGGCGACATTAACATAAATTTAAATAGAACAAAACTACGAAACACCAGCATTAATTCAATGTCAAATTTTCTCTGATCTACAAAAGTCTGGAACTACAGGATTCTAACCTAGATTATTTGATGCCATGTAAACTCCTCATGGCTAGGTTACTAGCAGCGAAGTCTTTATTCTTTCGAAAGCAAAACACCCAAGCAAGAATAATAATTTTTGCACATGACACATATGCTAAAATTTAAGTAAAATTAAGAAGGTCGATGAATTTCTTATCAGGTATAGCTGCATGTGCTGGAAATGAATACATTAATAATGCAAATATTTTGAAGTATACACCAAGATTTTTAAAATTTCTAAAGCTTTTCACTGCTTGGAAATTTACTTTCTACCTACCAATCTCATCTTCTAAGGTTCTGAATGCTTTAGTGCATTTCTCCTTTTGACAGCAATGTGAAATTTTATTTGAATAAAATTCTTTTAAAATACCATAATGAGAAAAAAGTGTAAGGTAAAAATCTTGTAGTAGAAAACTAATCATTTCAAGCAATTTTAGTATTTTAACATATTTTACTATAAAAGTATATGCATTTGTGTTATTTCTTCAGCTTTCTTTCTTATGAGATTTGTTGAAAAGATGTATTGAGTATACAAGCTTTGTAATAGCAGTCAGAACTGATTTACTTCTTACAAACTGTGAAGCTCTTCTTTATTATTTTTTAAATGTGTTTGTATTTATTGCTATGTAATTGGTACTTAATTGTTTTTTAGACAGTTTCTTTATTTACATTTCAAATGTTATCCCCTTTCCTAGTTTCTCCTCTAAAAACCCCCTATACTGTGCCCCCTCTCCCTGCTCACCAACCCACCTACTCCTGCTTCCTTGCCCTCGCATTCCCATATACTGGGGCATAGAGCCTTCACAGGAACAAGGGCCTCTTCCCATTGAAAACCGACTAGACCATCCTCTGCTACATATGCAGCTAGAGCCATGAGTTGTACCATGTGCTTTCTTTGGTTGGTGGTTTAGTCCCAGGGAACTCTGGGGGTAGTAATTAGTTCATATTGTTGTTCCTCCTATTGGGTTGCAAACCCCTTCAGCTCCTTAAGTACTTTCTCTAGCTCCTTCATTAGGGACCCTGTGCTCTGTCCAATGGATGGCTGTGAGCATCCTCTTCTGCCTTTGTCAGACACTGGAAGAGCCTCTCAGGAGACAACTATATCAGGTTCCTGTGAGGGAGCTCTTGTTGGTGTCCAAAATAGTGTTTGGGTTTGGTGGTTGTATATGGAATGGATCCCCAGGTGGGGCAGTCTCTGGATGGTCATACCTGAGGTCTCTGCTCCACACTGCTTCTGTAACACTGTCCATGGGTATTTTGTTCCCCCTTCTAAGAAGGATCAAGGCATCCACACTTTGGTCTTCCTTCTTCTTGAGTTTCATGTGTTTTGTGAATTGTATCTTGGGTATTCCGAGCTGCTAGGCTAATATCCACTTATCAGTGAGTGCATATCATGTGTGTTCTTTTGTGAATGGGCTACCTCACTCAGGATAATATCTTCGAGATCCATCCATTTGTCTAAGAATTCCATAAATTCATTCTTTGTTAAATAGCTGCATAGTACTCCATTGTGTAAATGTAGCACATTTTCCGTGTATCCATTTCACTGTTGAGGGATATCTGGGTTTTTTTCCAGCTTCTGGCTATTAAATAAGGCTGTTGTAAACATAGTGGAGCATGTGTCCTTATTACATGTTGGATCATCTTCTGGGTATATGCCCAGGAATGGGATTGCTGGATCCTCTGGTAGTACTATGTCCAATTTTCTGAGGAACTGCCAAACTAATTTCCATAGGCGTTGTACCAGCTTGCAATCTACCAGCAATGCAGGAGTGTTCCTCTTTCTTCACATCCTCGCCAGAATCTGCTGTCACCTGAGTTTTTGATCTTAGCCATCTGATTGGTGTGAGGTGAAATCTCAGGGTTGTTTTATTTGCATTTCCCTGAAGACATATGGGCATAGGAGGAAAATTCCTGAACAGAACACCAATGGATTGTGCTTTAAGATCAAGTATTGACAAATGGGACCTCACAAAATTGCGAAGCTCTGTAAGGCAAAGGACATGGTCAGTAAGACAAAAAGCAACCAACAGATTGGGAAAAGATCTTAACCCATCCTAAATCCGATAGGGGGCTAATATCTATTATATACAAATAACTCAAGAAGTTAGACTCCAGAGAACCAAAAAACCCTGTTAAGAAAATGGGGTACAGAGCTAAACAAAAAATTCTCAACTGAGGAATACAGAATGACTGAGCAGCACCTAAAAAAAAAAAAAAAATGTTCAGCATACTTTGTCATCAGGGAAATGCAAATCGAAGCTCTTCTTCTTTCTATGTGCTTATCAGTGTGAAAGTATGACCCTTGCCTGGTTTACAGAAGGGATGGTGTTCCGTGCTTCAGTCTCTGGTGGAGACTTTCTCTGCTAAGTTCATCAGCAGCAAGGAATGTGAATCTCATTGGAAATAGGGCTCATGTAAATCTGCACTTCTGCTGCCTTAGCTCTGCATTGAGGGTAAGGATTCTAGAACTACATGCAAGGTAAGAGAAGTAAAATGTCATGGTTGCCTAAAAGTTATTTATATGTCAAATATGTTTTGCTTCAATTATTGTTAATATTTTTCTGAAGAAAGCTACATACTTGACTTAGAAGTTCACTATTGTTGTGTTTTCCATTTCTACCAAAAACAAAATATCCACAGTCTATAGAACTACTGAACAAAGGAAGGATTTCACCCTTATTTTTATTTTATAGTTCTAACACCTGACTAGAGAATTTAAATAACTCTTCCCAGTACTTGTAGGCATTCAGGAAAAACCCTGAAATTCTGGTGGAAAACTCACGGACTGTGTGTTTTCTCCAGAGCACATTATTATTTTTCTTTAGACAAATCCTACTTCCCATTGATACATAGAAAACATTGCTGATGTGTTAGTGAAAATATGAAATGGGTGGGCTATGAGAGTAACCATGGAGTTAGTATAATAGATATTGTTGGTTTTTTTTTTCCCCAGAGGAAAAAAGTGTAGCTCTCCAAATAACAGAGAATTTGCCTAATGTAACAATGATGGGTGTGTAATATCAGTACAAATGTACCAGCATCTCATTTATTACCCACAAGTTCATTGTTTAATGGATCATTTTGGTGACAGATTAGGAAGTAAATCAAGGGCATTATTTTCTTTTGATTTTGTCTCTTTACACACCCTTTCCTCTGCCATGGGTCATTGATTACCTTATAGTAACAATAATTTTTAAATAATCAGGAAATTTCTTTAACTTAATCTAATTTCTGCCAACATCAGTCTGATATCATAGTTTGTGGTCCATGAGAAGCCTCTTGCTACTTGCATACTTAAAGCATCAGTCTTTTCTCATGACTCCTCCAGCACCTGACCAAGCATATATTTCAAGGCATCCAGGTGGTAGAAATGAAGCATAGGTGGTTATGGCCCACTCTCCTTAAATGCTTCTTGGCCTATGAATAGCACACACCTACTCTGCTTGTGTTCCACTAGGAAAGGCTAGCCAAAGATGAGATGAAGTGAGATACACCAAAATCTAACCAGAAAACACCACATTTATACCCCATGAAATAGAGAAATGTTTGCAAAAATTATTTTATTATTATCTAAAAATAAGAACACAATAATAATGATTAAATCTGAATCCAAATAAATATACTTGCTTATATTAGAGGAAATAATTAATTAAATGCTAAGAATTATTTTGTGAACAAATTTTAAATTTGGAAAAAATAATGTCAACTATACTGGTACTGTCCTGTTCTTTTCTGGTAGTTTAGTGTTTTAGAGCTGAACAGGTAAGATAGAGATATTTTTCATGATGTTGCTCTTAGTCTGCAACTGACCACAACACTTCCAAACCTTTTGTCATTGTTGCTACTGTTGATGAAATAAATATCTAAGACAATTGGTAGAGATTAAATGTGGCATAGTATATCTTTTGGTTTTGAATTTTTCTGTAACTACAAGAAACATTGAAATGTGACAATTTATCTGTAACCACCAGTCACACTAATATTTAATAATCATTACAAATTTCAAATCAGTCTCCTTGATCACAAAAAGTAAATGTAGAAACAGATGTAGTCAATCTGGTCCAATATGTTTTGAATTCAACTAAGTAGTAATGTAATACTTTACTAGAAATTGGAAAATGTCACGCTTAAAATTAGGACACGGCATTTTTAATGCCCTTGGTTTAAATGTAAGTGCAAAAAGGATACACCGTGTTCTTTCAGCTTAAACTCACACATTCCACAATTTCTTGAACAAAAACCTAATTTACTCAAAGGTAAATTGTCTAGTATTATTACTTTCTTGAATTTTCTTATTTGAAAGGTCAAATGCAAGAGATTTGCTTTGTGCTAAATTTTAGTATTTGCCCATGACTTTCTTCACCCTTGGCATAACCAAGCATGTCCAAGGATGTTTTTCCAGGTGTTTTATGGATGATTATAAGTAAGAAAGGATGAGACATATGCTTATGTAGACAGATGACTAAGGTGTTGAATTGCTTTTTATTTTTTAAAAAATTGGCATTTAGGCATTAAAAACACGGAACTAAGAAAGATTCGTAAAAGAAATGGAGAAAATTTAAGAGAAAAGTTTTTTGTTTTTGTTTTTGTGGTTTTTTTAGAAAAAAAACATTAAATGCTAAACATTGAATAAATTGTGATCCACCACACAGGATGATATTTTAATTAAGTTTAATTTCTCCTTGAGATGGGTAGCACTGTAGCTCTCGCTGGCATAAACTCAATTTACAGATCGGGCTGGTTTTGAACTCACTCATCCCTGTCTACCATGTACATGCTGGAATATGTCACCATGACTGGATCAAGAATTTTTTAAAGTTTCATTAATCTTGGATTATACTTTAATCATATAGTTTTCCCTTGTTCTTGCCTCTTGTAAAGTAAATTTCTCTCTGCAGTTGATGTTGACCATTGCAGAATCAACAAGCAGAGTTTGGAGCCCATTTCCAAAGATATATCTACATTTTAACTCCTGAACCAAAGGCTTATGTGACACAGTAGAAGAGCATGCAAAATGATTGTAAGAGACAGAGGTTCAGGGAGTTTTTTTTTAAGAGTGCTCTTCCTAGGAATGTCAAAAGCTTCAGCTATAAAGTTATAAAGTTACAAAATGAAAACGTAGAAATCATCAAATCCTAAACAGGATTGAACAAATCATTAATGTATAACCATAAAGTGGTGTGTGGTTATTTAAATAATTTTAAATAGATTTGTTTATGAACCCTTAACTACAAAGAACTATTATATGCTATAAAATGTGAACAAAATTCATATTTTGAAAAAGGAGTATACACATATATATTTCTCTTTGTTTCTTTCCTCCACTCTTCTTTCCTTTTCTTTTTCTAACTAAACAAGTCAGTGCTAAGTATTTAAGGCTATACAGAACATAGGTGTGTGTGTGTGTGTGTGTGTGTGTGTGTGTGTGTGTGAGCACTTATTGATACAGTCTCCTGGGGGAACAATGCAAATATGGAAAGACAGAAAATGAACTCCATGGTGTGATTGGACATTTAATGTAAAGTTAATTGGTTTTCAATATCTGTTAGATGACTGAATTTATATGAATCAATACTTTGTATACATATAAATGTTGTTATAGAGGCAAAAAAGAATGTAAGTGTGAATATGGGCAACTATTTTCTTGGTAACTAGTTTGTGTCTATGTATCTATATTCTCTATTCTCATATAGAAAAAAGGGCTCATCTACCACATTATTGAAAACTGTAGACTGTGCATCACTGTTTTAATCTATCTGTCCTTTGTTGACCTGGATAATAATTATCATTCCTTAATGTAATGCCCTCTAAAAATTTTCTTCACTACTCTCTATAATATCAGCTTTCCATGTTCCCTGCACCTACTTTCAGGAGAGTAGCTCCTGCTCTTCTATCATATCAAGTATCAGTGCTATACTCCTCCATGAATGCAAGAATGGGAAAGACTATATTTTTCATTTGTTTTCTTATGCATATTAGTAGAATGGACGCATATTCATTTAAGTTTATTTAACACATATTTGAATGTGTGTGAAAGAAGAATAGAAAGTACTAATGATTAAGAAATACAACATTGTGGCTTATAGAATCTTAGGTTATAAACTTGTGCTTATAACATGTTGGTTATAAGGCCTCTTATACATTTTGTAGTTTCTTTGAGCCTGAGTTTCCTCAAATGTAATGTATCAGTAATAATCTTTACTCTATCCTACTTATAGTTTGTGTGATAGTTTAAATGAGAAATGTCCTCCATAGGCACTGGTATTTGAACATTTTTTACAGTTGATGGTGCTGCTTGCAGGGCCAAGAGGGTGTTACATAGGAAGATATACATTTGTGAAGGTAAGATATCCATTACTGATTCTTGCCCTATTTGCAAATTTCCTTTCTCTACTCTGTGCTTGAGGTTGAAGATGTGAGTTTGAAGATTCTGACTCTTGTACTTGTGTTTGGCCCTACTGCCATGGCTGCTTGCCATGATGCATTTCTACCCTACTAGAACGACAAAGCAAAGAGACTCCTCTTTTCATGGTCACCACTTGCTAGACAAACTCCAAGGCTCCAAACCCCTCCCTAACCAGAAAGGACACCTCATAGGAAATCATGGGAGCCTGGAGACATCAGCCCTCTATGTTTTGTTCAGTTTGACCATGCTTCCAGAACCCTCTATTAGGCTGCTCTGCCTTTGGCTCCTGATCCCTCAGCGTTTCCTTTCTCTCCCCAGTGCTTCTGATCTTAGTATACTTATCTAATCTACTGAGGAAAGCTAATTAGGATAGTTGATGATCTGTCTTTTTCTCAGGTAGTGGTGGTGATAAATATGGAATGTAAAAATATGTGAAATTTATTTGTGAAGTATTAATTTATTGTAAAGTGTTCCATATTATATCAATAAATGTGAAGTTCTACACAGCTTCTAGAAGTGAATATAACTTATGAATAGACATTATATGAGTGTGATCACTCACAAACTGCAGGCACTTATACATTCAAGAATTTCTTTCTTACATTTTTATTTTTATTTATTTGTTTATCTTCTTTAAAAAATCCTAATTTTCCTCATATAGTTTCTATACATATTGTTGTAACTATAAAAATTTCTAAAATGAGAGTTATTATTTAAGAATGAAACTTAAAAATGCTGGCAACATGATTTAGTGGGTAATGACTAAAGTTTAAATATTCCAAATTCGTGGAAACACTATATGGGTGTGGTGGCCCGGCTATAATCCCAAGATATGGGAGTTAGAGATAGGGAAGCCACAGTGCTATCTGAATGAGACCTTGCTTCACAGTATAATATGGGGAATGAAGAAGCTACTAGATGTCACCTATGTATACATGTGTACACACACACATATACACACACACACACACACACACACACTCACACATGTTCTCTCACATGACATGCATACACACATGTACAACACACACATAAGCAAAATAAATCTTATGAAATAATGAAAATGAATCATATTATTGCAACATGCCTCCCTCGACCAGAAGAAAGTCACTTAACCACCTGGATCTTCTCAGTCAGCTTTATTCTGGAGCACCTTGATAGTAGATTCCCAGGATCCTGGACAGCAGCAGAGTTGCTGCTTTTATACTCTCCCTGGGAAGGGGGAGGGTGTCGTAGTTGTTGCGGATTGGTGCACCAAGCTACACCTCATTAGCATATGGCTCGTTCATTGGTGCAACAAGCCACACCTCATTAGCATATTTGGGAGGGGCTATTGCCTGAGGAGAGCCTGAAGACAGCTGAGCATGCGCACTAGGCTCTCTTCCCTGTCAGCCAGCCGGTCCCCCGCCATCTTGTAATGGCGGGGAGCCGGAGGCTTTCCAGAGCCTGGGCGGCTTTGTCAGCCGTAGCCCGGGCGGCTGCCTACATATTATAGCTTATGCTTTTTAAAGCATTACTCTATTTCTATCCTGTGTGACATCTGTGGGGTGAAGGAAATGTGTTTGGAGAGAATGTAGATCTGGCTACACATAACTCACTGATATCCACACTGAAAGTTTTAAAGGTTATATGATTATTACCAAAACCTTTGAATAATTACTGTAGTTGAGAAATAAGGCCTATAACTGGTGATAGTTCTTTTGATTACCTAAAGATTGTCTATTTCTTAAATTCTCAGCTGTCCCTGTCTTATAAAAAGAAAGATGAATAGACTTAGGAAGAATGATGAGGAACAGAAAGAATAAATTTGTCTTTTTACTTCAGTCACTAATTCTATCAGGCTGGAACCCATAGTCTGTCAAATCTTTCTCCAGATCCTCACTTTGTCTGTTCTTCAATTAGATATCACTTTCAAACTTGTCTGCTTCCTTCTACAAATTAACTTAATCTGCATTGTTTGGAATTAAATGTGTCTACTAAGGTCATGTCTGTGTTCCAGCCAGAGAGATTAAAGTTGTACGGCATTTCTCTATCCAGCCAGATCACACTTATCTAAAAGGCTTTTCAATGTGTCCTCTTGTTGACGCAGTTGTGTTGCTTAGCATTCCTCTACATTCAGGAGATTGTTTTGTTGTTGAATATATTTTTAAGCAAAAGATTGTTGTATATACAATAGAAATACTAAAGCTGTTAAAGGATGTGTTAGCTTGCATCACAGGCAGATGTGCTGACTAAAAGAGTTAGGTGTAAAATAGTTTGCTAATTTTTTACTAGTAGTTTTTAATCTTTAATGATTTTTCTTATGAGTATACATTTTTAAAAACAATTTTCAAAAAGTTTCTAGAACTGGCCAACATTAAACCACAAAAGAATAAAAGTCAAGATTCTACCAAGCCTTTTACAGTTTTATTTAAACCCGGTATGTAGGTTATTATGTGTACGTTCCATAGCTGCATTGTGTTCAACATTTCATGTATCCTTTGACTGAAAATATAATTGTAAAGATATGATGAAGGCTGTAAGATAAGGAGGTAAAACATAAAAGAATGCTGTTGAAAGCACAAACAGTGGCTGCTGTTAATGTGCTAATGTTTTACTAATTCACAACTTTGTGTAAGTTGAATTTTAAACCAAATGTGGGCATGTCTCACTAGCATATTTTATGTCTTTAAAGTTATCATGAATTGTTAAAATAATTGTTAAATAAGTAAAATGCACTTTTCCATATTTTAAACTTCATTTTTAAAATGTAATGATATTTTCTACAAAGCATCCCATTGCATGTAGTTTTAAAATGCTGCTTTGCCTGCCATAACAGCCCTTCCCAGAGTCCTTCCCTTTTATTTACCTGCCTTTGCTCCAGGAGGCAGTTGCACTACCAGCTCCCACTCAAGATCCTTGAATCCATGGATAAAGGACATACACAAAATTTGTACCTTTACAATTTGCCTTCTAGGCACAATTGATGGGCTTTACTATCTCCCACCTAGAAAAGCAGGCCCCTACAAATTTATTGCCTCTACTACAGGCTCCAGCTCTCACCAACACCTACATTGTTGCCACTGTCTTCTTGTTCCAAAGTATGGCAGAAAAGGCCCTCTCTCCTTTCGTGTGCTCCTTTTTCCCTCTGGGACCTGGAAGTCCCACTAACACCTTTAGCCCAGCAATAGGGCCCTGTCCTTCTTTACTGACAAATCAAGAACTAATTGGGGAACAAGACATTAGTATCAGAACTTCCCCTTGAAGCATTCTGCACTGAATAAATATAATAGAAATTCAATGGCACACCATCTTACATAACTATAAAGGGCTAAAAAGTCTCCATGTTGCAGTAATTTTGACTGGAAAGGAGAAGAATTTGATTCCTATTTCTTATGTGTTGTTTATTTTTTCACAATCAATCATTAAACTATCAAAAGTCTTCCCCAGTTCCTTCCTCCCATAATTTCATATTTTCCATAAATATATATTTACATTTCTCCTTATAGTATTTTCTGTTAAAAATTCCATGGGTTTCATGTTTTATTTACTCTCCCTGTTGTAAATATGGTTTACTCATTTGAGTTTATATGACAGTTTATAAAACAAGAAGCTTTTTTTAATCAATGGTATCAGAAGTTTAGTTTCAAATGCTCACTTTATGGTCCAGGTGAAATTTATAAATTCTACTTAATGCAGAAACAATGTGTACACATACTTTAGTGCAAAGTTTTTGCGTTTTTATTGAATGACACACTTATTGTACACTTGATGATCTCTAATTCTTTACTTGAATACAGTTTGGAGTGTAAATGACAGAGAAATGTCCTTGGATTTTTTAACTGTGGAAACACCACAGAAGACATATTTTCAGGCTTTGTTGAAGTAATAATAGTAACAAAGGGATTTTGAACTCACAGATGGCTGAGTGAAGAGCTCCAGCCAAAAGAAATCCAGTTTTCTAGTTTTGTAATTGGAAAGCTAGACTCTGCAATTTTTTTCTTGTGAGCAGCCAGCCGAAGACTTAGCACTATAAGCCAAAGATTTGTGTCAAAATATTATTATTATTTAAAATGAAGGCTAAACAGTATCCTTTGTGGTGTAGAAACGACGTAGATTAGAAGACAGATGTTCTCAAAGGGCATGACCTCTAAACCTTTATTGAGTATACATTCTGGAATTTATGGTACTGTAAAATTTATCTATACATCAGTAGACAAGTGATGGTAACTGGAAAAAAAAAAACTCACAGTTCCTTATAAGGCAGAAGCATTAAGCACATGACCTTTATGCACTTTCAAATAAAACCAAAATTGAACTGTAAAGCAATAATTGAGACCCTAATCTGAAGTTTAGGGACTTTTTTTTTTCTGAAATGCAGTATTGAGCTAATTGGTGCTTTTGTTCCCTGTGAATTCACATATTTTGCCAGATGGAATTTATTCTTCTGGAAAGCATTTCTCTAAAATTATAAATGTACCGCCTATGAAGTATAAGAATTAAGACAAAGCATGTTTGAACATATTCCAAATATCCCCATTATATATATATATATATATATATATATATATATATATATATATATATATATATATATTTAGTGTTTGTGTCTTCCCAGAATCTATACATTGCAGTGAAGATGTGGGACAATTAAGAAAGGATTAGTTCATGAAGGTAGTTTTCCTGGATTGGATTGATGAAATTATTAAACTTCTCCAGAAACCTCAGAAACCTTCCTTTTGCATTTCATAAGGAAACAATGTATGGGCTGGAGAAATGGGTCAGCAGTCAAAGGTTAGGCTTTATTTAACTAGGAAAATATGACCATGCATAATTCAGGAAACAGGTTCGCTCTAAAGGTTGAAAGCAGCTTGTTTATTTTTAGATATACCAGCTTCAGAGTTCTAAGAAATACATCTCTGTTGTTTTAAAAATCCACAGTGGCTGGTATTAAATTCTCTGTTAAGGTGTTAAATCCATGTTTTGGAACCCTTTGTTTAATTTGGCTTTTAAGATAACAGTGCTCACACTTCTTCCTGAGCCTTCATACCTCCTCCCATCCTTGCCTGCTTGCTTGGCACTTTGATATATACTTAGTTCTTTCTTGCTCTTCTAGGAACTTTCTACATCCTCACAGACATTAAATCACCTTCCTTTTTAAATTGTTTAAATGTACACAATGGAACAGCTTCTTGTTTCTGACAACGTCTTATCTATGCACAACATTCATGTTCCAGGAGATCCAACATATGAAACAAAATCTCCAGTTATCATGGGCTTTTATGACAGTCCTTGGTGACCTTGAAGTTTACTTCTGTGAAATTTTCTTTTCCATGAGGACTATATCATCATGATGTATGTGTGTGAGTGTGAGTGTGTGTGTGTGTGTGTGTGTGTGTGTCTGTCTGTCTGTCTGTCTGTCTGTGGTGCTCTTTTAAATGGCTTCCACTTCCCTAACTGGCAGTTTTCATGTTTTAATTACTTTTCTTTTCAATCAATGCATGCATTGCATGTATTTAAAGTATTGGTTCCTTTTCTTTTCCATCTTTAATAGAGACATTACATGTATCTAAATCTTTGGAGGAATCATCCTGTTTTTCTCATAATTCAGTAATTTTGTTGAACAAAACACATAGAACTTTTATATCCAGAGTTGTATCCAGTGTTGGGAAGGAACATCTTGGGACCCATACTTGTTTAACAAGGGACAATTTCCTCCTACATATGAGTCACCATGCGTATATCTAAACTTGAAAATCTTATGCAGTATTAGTAACAGTACATGCATGACAGCACTCTTTTTTTTTTAAAGATTTATTTTATTCATTATATGTAAGTACACTGTAGCTGTCTTCAGACACTCCAGAAGAGGGCGCCAGATCTCCTTACGGATGGTTGTGAGCCACCATGTGGATGCTGGGATTTGAACTTAGCACCTTCGGAAGAGCAGTCGGGTGCTCTTACCCGCTGAGCCATCTCACCAGCCCCATGACAGCACTCTTAAACAGAAGTAAATATCTCACTTCTACATTTATTTTCTTAGTTTTCAGAATGGTCCTGAATATTTCTGAGAAAAAATTAAGCTTCTGCTGATGTATTGATTGTGCAGATACCTAGTAACCAAGTTTGTACAGGATGAAGGTTCCAGTTCTCTTGAGAATACAACTAGATAAACATAAATCTACTCTAAAAAATGAAGTTAATTAAAGAAATCAAATAAGCTAGCATTAAAAAATGGATCTCTTTAGAATATAAGCATCCCAGTATATAAGGCTATATAAGATAGTATAATCCTCCTATGAAACATCGTATGTTTATATGCCCAATAAGCTTTTATGTACTCTTGCACCTAGGTGGAAAGGAAGAGAAATGTGAAATGATTCTGGAAGCAGTATCACCCAGAGCTATGAAAATGCTTGTGGTGGTTTCAATATGCCTGGTCCAGGGAGTGTTACCATTTGAAGGCGTAGCCTTGTTGGAAGAAGTATGTCACTGTGGGTGTGGCCTTTACGAACCTCATCCTGGCTGCCTGGAATTAAGTCTTCTAAGTTCCTTCAGAAAAAGATGTAGAACCCTCAGCTTCTCCTGTACCATGTCTGCCTTGAAGCTGCCACGTTCTCACCTTGATGATACTGGACTGAACCTCTGAACCTGTAAGCCAGCTTCAATTAAATGTTGTCCTTATAAAAATTGCCTTGTTCATGCTTTACAACACTGGAAACCCTAACTAAGACAATGTGTTTCACTTTTTGAGAGAAAAAAGCATCTTTATTTGACATATCAAACAGGATGGAAATCTCTCTTTAGTGCAAATATATTTTTTAATCAATGTAAAATATATCATCCTGAAAACATTACCTTGAGAAGATCAGTGTTTATTGTAGGGAAAATGTGTTGAAGTAACTGATAGAGGAGATTTTCCTATACTGAATGAGATGGTTTTTACATGACAGCTATTGGAAACAGATATCTGATTGGAAAGTGATCAGATTCAGAAAATTACATGAGCCAATAGCATATTGTAATTACCTATCTCTGTGATTATTAAAAATTTCAGATAAAAGTGGCATCCATTGATCAAGTAGAGTTGTCCTGTGCCCTTGAAGGAGTTTTTGTTAAATAGAGTTGGAGAGTACTACTTCTGGAGTGTCTAAATTCTTATGAGAAGATTGAGAATATGCACATATATGATTGGATGCCATAATCTCATGTGGCATCAGAGAGTAGAGAGAATATATGAATGGAAAGCTGATATTCCGTATTTTCCTTGTGGATGGCTAGCCAGAGTCCCCTGTGGAGCCCCTCAACTTGCTTGACTTTGTTCAGTCTTAATTAACACTGAATGAAAAGGAGTGTTTGCAAGCGTCATAGCTATGAGATGCAGTCAGTGTTTACAATTTTATCTGTACTGATAGCTGGTACAGAAGAAGAGATGTTAGTTGTAAGAATAACCTCCTACTTGTATGAAGAATCAGTTTTGTTTTTCTAAGCCACCATGATTATGAAAGTAAAGAGAAATTTTCAGATTAAGCAAGAATAAGTTGGTCTGCTCGTCAATGGCAAAACAAGGGTTGGTATTAGCTTTAGATCACAGGGAAATACTGAAAATGATATCACCAGGATATGTCAAAAAGTAGAAAAAAAATAGGTAATTGATAATTGATCTTCATCAATTCTCAATTTTTCAATTTGATAATTTAATAAGAAGTTCTTGATCTTAGAAATTACAAACTGAAATTATTAGTGATAAAGGAAAATTGTTGATAAAAATGCCTCTCTAATGCTGAGGATAACTTAATGATAGGTTCCATGAATTCTTGGCTGTTTTCTTTGCGATGATACCTAATTCTTACCTGTTGTCTTTTCAGGGTACCCTGGGAATGTAGAGTATACTCTGAGGTCTTCAATAAAGAAAGGACACCTGGAAGCAGACTTACTTTAACAATCTTGAGAAAGAGGAAAAAATAGAAGGACCAAGCTTTCTGTGTGTAAAACCAGATTAGGCTCCTTTTGCATGCCTACTGGAGCATTTTCCTTTAGTGATTTGAGCAGAACAGGAGCAGCTGGGAAGCAGAAATCAGGAGTCCTGAGAGTGATGAGAAATTGCTGTGAGGTCAGTGGTCTTGGTCCCAGTGACCCTTGCTTTGCCATCAGCTCCCTGGCAAACACCTGAATCATCTTCAGATGCAGTTGCCAGAAAAACTCCGCAAAAGCTCAGAAGAGCTTTTGAAAGAATGATAGACCTAAGTATCACTCTAAACCTGCACATAAAGCAAAGCTTTCCAGTTTACAGATCATTTATTCTTACATTAAGAGAATGTAATATATTTATATTATATTTAAGGTATAATCGAATCTAATCAGAATTTTTTTTAGATTTTATAGATTAGCAAAAAAATTAAATAATAAAAGGTAGGTGGGAGAATCTATTTGCCACCACTGAAAAGGTTTCTTTTAGATTTGATGGGAATTTCTTGGCAGTGCAGCTAAAAGCCCTCAGGGCTGCAGATAAACATGAACACCTGAGGAATTTCTTAACTGCTAAGGAGTAAACTGAGTTTATACAAATGCTAGCGCAGGTGTGTATGCCATTAACTCCCATTCCACATGTCAGATAGACAGATCAGAACTATTCCTGTGTGCTCAGTAGAATGTTTTGTCATATTAATAAAGATAAAATATCCAGTGTTAAGAGATGGCATGCTATTTCCTTAATATAAAAAGCTCTGACTGATAGAGATGACTATGATCAAAGACGGATTATAGATGATCAGTGAACAAATTTATATGCTTATGTATACATTATTTTTCTCATATTTTCTTTATGTGCATTCTTCTGACTATATCAGATTGTCTGTTAACAGGTGGGACTTGATGACCTGCTGGCCATCATAGATGAGAATTTACTGACCTAACTCCAAACTCCTATCTTAGCCTATCCAGTCAATACTTTAATAAATACAATGTAACCTGGTATGATGGAGTATGCCTTTGATACCAGCACATGAGAAGGAGGCAAGAGGATGTGTCTGAATGTGAGGTCATCTCTGTCTACATAGTGATTTCTAGGCCAGTCAAGGCTACATAAGTGAGACCCTGTTTCCAATTCAAAAAACAAATATTTTTGTTCAATTGGACATTATTTTGAAAATTATCAAATTTAATAATCTTTTAAATAGTAACAGGCATTGCAAATTCATAGCTATAACTGAAAGAATGAAGGATATATATTTAACTGAAGACTTATTTATTTATTTATGCATTCATTCATTCATTCATTCATTACTTGACTGAAAGGGATCGGGCTACAAAGCAGCAGGGAATGAAAAGCCCATTGTGATGGTGCAGTGTGTGAATGATAACAGAGAAAATGTCTGACACTGGTCAAAGTGTTTCAGATAAGGAGAAAGTACGATTGAAACATGAATGAAAAATTAAGCCTAGACTGAAGACACACTTTCACAATCCTAGACTGAGGGCGGAGGCCTAGTGTCAGATAAAAATCAATAAATCCTTTGTCTAGGAGGAGAAAGTTAATTGTACTGGGAACCCGAGTTATTTCAAAAAGAGTGAAGATGCAGGACACAGAGGAAAGCAGTACAATTAGAGAGTAGAAAATTTAAATAAATACTGTTGGAATTCTTTTTGTGTCTAACTTTTGTAATTCCTCAGTTTAAATGAAAAATTATTTTTTTGTTTTTTGTTTTGTTTTTGTTTGTGTTTGTTTTTCAAGACAAAGTTTCTCAGTATAGCCCTGGCTGTCCTGGAATTCACTTTGTAGACCCAGGCTGGCCTCAAACTCAGAAATCCGCCTGCCTCTGCCTCCAGAGTGCTGGGATTATTTCCATTAAAAATTATATTACAAAATATGGTTGCATAAGGAAGACATATATGATGATACCACCAATGGATATGCCAAAGTCAATGGGAAACTTTTCAAGGTCCCACCCCTAGATTAAGTGCTATAGGCAAATAGTGACTTCTAAGAAAAGGAGAATCTATTTCCTTCCAGGACTATCCCTCTGATAGATAGTCCTAAGTAATCCGCCCTAAACACACAAATATATGACTAATACTAAATGGATTCCATAATGTATATGTGAACTTGAAGTCAGGTAGTTAATTTGAAATGCAAGACAAAGAGGAGTAGAAGAGTGAAGAGAGAGATAAAAATTATGCAAATATAATTCTCACGATTCTAGGGCCTTAGGATCAAGACAGTTGTTAAATGTATGGTGGATGGATTACTCTGGTATAGGAAAATGCATTAGAAGTAACTTTAAATCATTATTTAGCAGAAAGAAAAGAATACTCAAACATCCTTACACTCTCCCTATTACTAATGGATAGAACTACAAATTTATGTTTCTTAAAAAATCTTAGTCACAGTATTTGTAAATATTTAGTCTCTTCATACTGTGCCTTTACCTGTTAGTATGGCTTGTAGTCTTTGGTTGAAAGGTAGACATGAAGTACTAAGTTTAATGGATCATATCAACAGGCTGTTAATAGCATGGGACTAAGGTTGAGTTGGAAGGAAGTGTTCAGAGGTTCTATAAAGACTTCCTTATTTTAGAACAAGGAAGTGCATGGGAAGGGAAGGGGGAAAAAGAGGGAAAGTGTCAATGAAGTAATAATGTTATAATTTTTAAAATATTATTAAAATAAATGCAGGGCCATTACTAAGCTATTCTTCTACATTGTGTTCAAGGACTGACATGAGTCACTCTGTTGAATGGCATTTCTTAAACTGACAATAATTTTCAAGACATCACATGATCAAATGATTTAGGGAACATAAATATTTCAAGCCTTCTCCTCATGGAGAAAAACACAACACAAAATGGCATATTGTTTATTTCTATAGCAAGATAAACAATGTCTGAAAGTAAAAAATAAATAAGTCAGCCTTATTTTGACTTGTCTCCTGATTTCACCAGTTTCTCTCAGGACTCTAACTAGAACAAGAAGGAGAGAATGGCTGAGGTATGTCAGCTTTGTGAGTCCTTCATCCATTTAGAAAGTTACAATGTCATAGGATAATTTGTCTTATAGTGAGTCTTCTGTAAAGGAAAGAGATAAAGTGAAATATTTCAAATATTTATTTCTCTCTCCTCTGACCTTCTCACCGCTGATACTGTTAGGGTATTTTTCTGCAATATTCTTCACTGGGTCCTATTTGAAATGTTGGAATTAAACTCATCAAACTCTCAGATTCCCCTTGACTGAATGTCAGCCTAGAGATATTATTTCTCATAGCTGTCTGCATTTATTTTCCAAAACTTTTAATAATTTCAATTCATTTGTTTATTATATTGCATGTGTAAACATGTCTGGACATGCCTACTTATACTTTAGCTCCATGGGACAGAGGGCACCTTATACACATAGTTTCTTTTCTTTTCACCATGTGGCTTCAGGGAATTAAACTCAGCCTTAAAACTTGGCAGAGGGCCAGGTGTGGTGGTGCATGTCTTTAATCCCAGCACTCTGGAGGCAGAGGCAGGCGGATTTCTGAGTTCGAGGCCAGCCTGGTCTACAAAGTGAGTTCCAAGACAGCTAGAGCTATACAGAGAAACCCTGTCTCGAAAAACAAAAAAACAGAAAAACAAACAAACAACAACAACAAAAAAAACTTGGCAGAGGTTACCTGTATCTGGTGAGCCTTTTAACTAGCCCCTCCACTAGATTTTAATTGCTACAAAGGTTTTGTGATTTGACAGAAAAGGTTTGTGTGGAGTTTTCTGTAATTCACTCCATGTTATATTTTTGTGTCCATTTACTTAACTATTAGATTTTGGTGTGGCAGGTTACATTGTTTGTTAAATTTTCTATCTTGTTTTTGATTTTTCATTTTTTTGAAGACTTTCTCCGTTGTCTTGGTTAAATTCTATTATCATTAAATGCTTGACTAAACATTTGAAAAATTTTAAGTTAGCCAAGAAATGGATATATTCCCATGAAACATTCATTGTAGCTCTTTTAAGCACACCACTCTACACAGAAGCATGGGTTTCTTATCGTAATTTATCCTTATATCTTCTTAGTGAAGAGTATATAATATTATGTTTCAAATTTTATAAACTATAAATTATTCTTCTCATTTTCACAATAAGCATTAGCAGAAATAGTAATATTTTATCAGTGTTTCTCTAAAATCATAATCTGTCCTTGAAAGGGAAAATATAATAGATATTGCAGTTGGGGACAGGAACAGAATGGATCTAGTGGGCAGGGGATGGAAGGTGAGAAGACTAGGAGAAAAATCTGGAATTGAGGGTCAATTAGAAACTCAGTGCAGTGGAAACTCCCTAGGATCTACAAGGATGACCCTAGCTTAGACTCCTTGAACTGACCATCTTCTGAAACCAGACAAGGCTTCCAGTGGAGGGATTTGGACACCAACCCAGCCACAAACTTTTGACCTACAATTTGTATAGGTCTACAAGCAAGATGTATTGTAGTGACAATGGTATAGAAATTGTGGCAGTGGCCAATCAATGACTGGTCCAGCTTGAGACCCATGGTACTTCCTGGAGAGCCAAGAACCAGAGGTTGGAGAGCTCATAGAACTAGGGTAGATAGAACCAAACACAACTGGCGAAAAAAAAAAAAAAGAAAGAAAAGAAAAGAAAGTCAATGAAATAATTCTGCTATACTCATAGACCAGAGCCTGTTATGATTAGAAAGGCTACTGATGGGAGAAGAGCAGATGCAGAGAACCACAGGCAAACATTATACAGGAGAGGGGAGGAAGGACTGATGTAGCAAGAGAGATCAAGGACAACATAAGAAAAGCCATAGAGTCATTGTCCTGTGTTCATAGGGGTTCAGAGAGACTGAAACCACAATCAGGGAATCTTCAAGGGTCTAATCTAATCCCAAAGGTGGAAACATGTAAAATCTCTGAACATCTGGAATTCTTGATTGTCTGAAAACAAAGTTCACAGTTATCTCAATGGTAAGTTTTCAAAATATTATATATTTTTTTAAGTTTAGTATTCCCCAGTATAAACTTTTATTTTCTACTCTTAACACATACAGATCTCATTTGTTTGTTTTAGTTATTTCACAGTTGATTTTTACAGTCTTTCTTTTCTTTCTTTTTTTTTGTCAAATATTTCAACTTTATTTCAGCTTTCCTTGGTTTTGTTTCACAATATCTTTAAGACTTTTTTAATTAGATATTTTTAATTTACATTTCAAATGCTATCCCAAAAGTACCCTATACCCTCTCCCCGCCCTACTCCCCTACCCACCCACTCCCACTTCTTGGCCCTGGTGCTCCCCTCTACTGGGGCATATAAAGCCACGCTTTTAATCTCAGCACTCGGGAGGCAGAGGCAGGCGGATTTCTGAGTTCGAGGCCAGCCTGGTCTACAAAGTGAGTTCCAGGACAGCCAGGGCAATACAGAAAAACCCTGTCTCGAAAAAAAAAAAAAAAAAATTAAAGTGTGCAAGACCAAGGAGCCTTTCTTCCCAATGATGGCCTACAAGGCCATCTTCTGCTACATATGCATACATACTACTGATTAGTTCATATTGTTGTTCCACCTATAGGGTTGCAGACCCTTCAGCTCCTTGGGTACTTTCTCTAGCTCCTCCATTGGGAGCCCTGTGTTCCATCCTATAGCTGACTGTGAGCATCCACTTCTATATTTGCGAGGCACTGGCATAGCCTCTCTCAACATAGCTATATCAGCAAAATATTGCTGGCATATGCAATAATATCTGGATTTGGTAGCTGATCATGGGATGGATTCCCCAGGTGGGGTAGTCTCTGGATTGTCCATCCTTCGTCTTAGCTCCAAACTTTGTCTTTGTAACTCCTTCCATGGGTGTTTTTTTCTCTTACATTATTTCTTGCCTTAGAAAGATCCTTCAATTAAAAGTATAGCTAAGGATTTTTCCATAGAACAACAAAACATGTTTGTGTCATCTAGTTTTGCTTACTGTGGCTAAATGATTATTTCAAACAACTATACAGGAATGAAATGATATAATACACCTCAGTATATGTGAAGCCTATGTTAGGCAACCCAGTGGGAAAAGCACAAAACTATGTTGGCAAATATATTTGTAAAATATTAAAATTGACCAGGAGGAGGTTAGTGAATGAGATATAAAGTGAATAAGTAAAAAAAAATAAAAAGTTATTTTAAAAGTATTGAACTTGATATATCAATGAGTAGATTAAATTTATTTCCATAACAAAGTGCAGATATGGCATTATCTTGTGTTTATTATTATTTAGTAAATACGGTTTCAGTCTCTAAAGTTTCAGTTTTCTAAGAGCTGTCCTCACATTTATACTTCCTGGTTTAAATATGTAGAAAGCTTCTATCTAACATTTTGAAATGTAGCAAAGTTGATATTGCTTAAGGCAAATTTTGTTTCCCTTCATTGAGTTGATTTTCCATGTAAAACAAGTAAGAGCCAGAGTGAATTTGAATGTACTTCACACAAAAGAAAATTTTTCCTCATAACTTTCCCAGAGATTCAAAGGGCCCCCAAGACTTTTACTTTTCAGATTTTTTTGGTGTAAATATGAACAATTTTCTGCCACTTAGAACATGGTTGTATATAAATAAAAATTCTGTAACTGATAAAAATGCTCTCCAAATACGTGAAGCAACATTAAATATCATTCTTAATGAGAGAAACAAAAAACACATCCGAGTGAATATTTACATACCAGTTAGTTTAACTGAAATGATGAATTCCAAGCTTCTGTCAAGTTGATAATGGGGAGAATATTCATTATGGAAAGTAAGAGAGCTTATTTTTATAGGAACCACAAACAAAACAAAACAAAACAAAACAAAACAAAACAAAACAAAACACTGAAATTGGCTCGTGAACTCAAAATAATCATTGTCTATAGCCTGCATGATAGCTAACTTTTTAAACTTCATGAACTTTCAAATTACTACAGGAATATATCTGTCAATATGCTTGAGAGAAAGTACCTTAGGGTTTCTATGGCTGTGCAGAGACACCATGGCAACAGGAGCTCTCATAAGGGACATCATTTAATTGGCACTGGCTTACTGTTTCAGAGTTTTGTATCATTATTGTCAAGGCAAGAAGCATGGCATCATGCAGACAAACATGGTATTAAAGAGTTCTACATCTTGATCTGCAGGCACCAGAAGGAGATTGTGTATTACGCTATGTGTAGCTAGAGCATATGAGACCTCAAAGACCCACCCCTATAGTGACACACTTCCTCCAGAAAGGCCACACCTACTGCAACAAGTCCATTCTTTATAATAGTGCCACTCCCTATAGGACAAGCATTTAAACACATGAAGCTGTAAGGGCCATTTCCAGTCAAACTGCCATGACCTAATATGGGTGGAACAATTCTATGGACATGAGTTCAAGAACCAACAACAAGAATAAGAGTGAGGCCCCAACATTCATTGCTTTATGTTTCCTGGTTATGTTTGCCATGTGACATGACAACTGCCATATGCTTCTGCTGCACTAACTCTGCCAAGAGTGATTATTCTTGCAAATTGTAGTAAAAATTTTAGCTTGTGTTTAATTTGTTTTTGTCAGATAGTTTTCATAACAATGAGAAAAGTAAATAACATAATTTGATATTCCACTTGTAGGTAGGTAACCATGGTAACTATACATGAGTATATTATACACATATCTTTGATGGACATAAATAGGATTACCTGATTCATAGTGGGGTTTTTCATAAATGTCAAAAATAGAGGGGACATTTAATGTCCCCTTAACATTCTCTATTAAATTTTGCATTTTCAGGGTATGACTAGCAAAGGCAAAATCTTTAGGTGGCCAAAACTATTGGGTGGATGTTAGTCAACTTTGTATCTTCAGAGGAGAAAGTAGGACTCAGCCCCTTCTTTTTCTTCCTTTTCTTTTTCTTGCTGATAAGTCCTACAGTGTTCCTCAACCTGGTGTTCCCACTGTAATGTCACACACAAACCAATGGGTACTATTAGTCAGGCATTATAACTTCTTAAATCATGTGATACAGTATAATTGTGTAGGTTGATTTTCTGAAGTGTTTGTTATAGTGAATCTATAAAATATCAGATTTCTCCTATCATATAGATAATCATTTCACTCTGCCAAATTTGTACCATAATATTCAGGATATTAGGTAAATGATAAAATATTTAATTTGAAAATTACATTAATTACAAGAATATATATTAGAGAAAATTGAAGCTGAGGAATTTTTATAAAGAAAAACTATAATAATAAATTATAGAAATAACATGAGAAAATAAAATGCTGAATGACATATGAGAAAAAACACCAAGAGCTGAATTGGAGATCAACTTGGATTAAATGTGGCAAATGGAATTAAGTAAAATATTGAAGAAGTCATAAAAACTTTAGCATCAATAACATATATGTTATATTTATTATATATAATATATAATATATTCTATATAGAAGAAAAATCATAGAGAACAAAGAGAAAGAAGATAGGGTTGAAGAGAAGACTACCAATTAAATTTGGAGAACATATGTATACAAATGTACATCAACAAAAAATATTTTTATTTAGCAAATGTGAAAACTAAACTAAATACTACAAAATGGAATGAAAAAATGAATAATAAAACACTAATCAAATAGAAGAGATAAGTATTATGTAAAAATGGTCAATGGTTCTAAATGATTAACAATATAAAGTAACTGTGTAATCAGTATGTTTACAAAAGCATGTTCACTAGTAACTATAGACATTCCATTTAAAACACTGCAAAACGTTTTGTCTCCTTCATCAAATACTGATTATTTAAAATATTGGAAATCTAATAACAATAATTATAGATAAATGATTTATTTTCTTTCATATTATTGTTTATAGTAAAGGAATATTTAACAAAACTAATAATGCACATATTCTATGAAGATACATGTGTCTATAAGAAAACAATTTGCAATGGTGTTAATAATCCTATATTTCAATAATTGAACAATTTAATGCAATTTGAAAAAATAATAAAAATGTAATATATTTACCATGTAAGACTAGAGAGTACCACATCTGTCATAGTGATAAATCTTTTAAAAATTATTATACTGAACAAATTTTTAGCAACAAATTAATAATGAATATAAATAAGTAATTCTAAAGAGAGGATAACAATAAATGTAGATAAAAAGAGAATAGAGAACCTGCAAAATGACCTACATAATACATCCATACATACATATGACAGCTGAGATTTCATAAAGAAACAAAAGAACACCACAAGAAAATATTTATCTCAACAATAGTACTAGATAAATAAAATAACTAGAAGGAAAAGTGAATCTTATCTTTCTTGCCTATTATGTAGGCAGCTATGTATTTTGCAGCCCAAGCCTACTTGAGTTTTCAGGTTCTCAAAAGGAACACAGTTCCTGTTCTTGCTTTTTGTACTAGAGTTCCATCATTGGCATTGCTCATTAGTTAGTTAGTTTTCTGTTCTTGACAGTTGAGTCCAATTCAATTGTGTATATATAACACACTTTCACTCTCTCTCTATTGTTCTATGTCTGGACCTTTTTTGTGTCCTTGCTTGCTACTGTAAAAGAGCAACAAAAATATGTATGAATATAAAGATGTACAAAGTATCTCCATAGTAGGATTCAGGTATATGGTTCCAAGTGAAATTCAGAAAAAGAGACCAAGTGAGTGTAGAAAGAGAATAAAAGAGTGGGCAGCACCAAAGGAAACAGTCATGAAAGCACAGAGAAACCAGAGGTTAGGGTAGCTAAAGAGGAATGGGGGGGGGCAGTAGGACAAGGAGCATCAACTAAAACAAGTTTAGTTTGAAAAATGGCATAATTATATCTAATATATTGTGTGCTGATTTCTTAAAAGTTAATAGATAAAAGAAATGCAATAAATACAGGATGGATATTGAAAAGTTACCTAGATAATATCAAAGTCAATTATTATTACTAATTTGAAGGAGAAAATAGTAAATATTTAGCAAGATGTACAGTGGGTTTGTTATCTGCCCTTCACCATTTGTGTCTACCCTTTGCCTACAAATATTCCAAGCATTTGACAGTTTTAAGAGGAATGAACATTCCTACATTGTCTATAATTTTATGCTTCTAGCTTATATTCATAGTGCAAACTCCATTTCATTTCTACTTTGTAAACCTATTATTTATCACATTCAACTCTTTTGAATTAGTCAACAAATACTGACAACTTGCTCTGTGTCAAATTCTGTTTTCATTCTGGGGCTATTATGATTAAGCAAGATAGAACAAGCCAGAGAAATGGTCAAAAATAATAGTGTTTACATCTATGTGTAGATGACAAAGAAGAAACAATTGGAAGAAAATCACATAATTATATAGTTTCTAGAAAAGAAAGCCTCTAAGTGATGTGTTAGAGAGTGCCTGTGGGCTGCAGGAAGACTATATTTTATAGGATGATCAGTAAAAGCTTACCATTAAATCAGCTTAGAAGAGTGTTGGAAATGGTAACAATTAAGAATTTAAGAATAAAACATCCAGGAAGGGATAAATGTAGACAGAATTGCAACACATAAGTTCTGTTGCATGACCAGTGTAGGAATTAAAAGCAAGCTGGTGTAGGGATTAAGGGTAGGCTGGTGTAGGAATTAAGGGCAGGCTGGTGTAGGAATTAAGGGCAGGCTGATGTAGAGATTTAGGGCAGGTTAGTTCCTGTGTAGAAATGGCATGAATGGGGTGTAAAGAATACAGATCTTACAATTTCTTGTTGGCTATATAAAGAAATGTAGTAAGTATCCATTCCCACCACTCTAAATAATAGATTCAGGCTAGTGTCTTACAATTTCATGTCTCTGATTACCACCTCACCAGAGAGACATAAATTTATATACAACTGACTTTCCCTAAGTCAGTAAGTATTGTATGTAGAGAAATAGAAAAGAGGAGTTGGATTTAAAGTGATACAAGGTAGTCTAATCAAGAGAAGTATACAACTAGACTTAGATGGTAGGGTCAAAGATAGACATATGGCTTCAAACTAATGCAAAGACAAGGCCCTAAGAGATATGGTGCCATAGTGTGATCTGCGCCCCACCCCGACCAGCAGGAAGAAGACACAGATCAAACACGTTCCTTCTCAAGTCAGTTTACTCAGGATACTTGATACATGCAGTTACAGCTTAAGCTTCATGGTGAATGGCCCCGAACCCCACCGGAAGCAACCAGTTAAACCCTATCCTGGCCACTCACAGAATGCCACGTAGCTCCTGCTCATACGCCAGGAAATCTCGGGCTTTAGCATCATATTCTCGGGCTTAGGATCATGTCACTGTCAACACAGCCTAATGCCATATTAGGAGTTATTTATGCCAGCAAGGCTGATAAGGCCGAGGCAGTCAGCGCCATCTTCAAGGAGTGGCAGCTAGGCTCCCTACAATAGTGTGGAAGAAAAGAGTGAATATAAATGAGGGTAAATGAAAGTTAATAAAAGCTCACAGCCAGTTATATGGACATGGTAAGTAGGTGAATATACTACTGATTACTGCACTGTGGGAAAAAGATATATGTATGCTAGGGGATGTCACACTGCATTCTAATCAAGTTTTATTTTTTATTGTGGATAATTTAATCTTGAGGTTCCCTTAAGGTTTGTACTCAAAGCTTCAAAGGGAAAGTCAGTTGTATATAAATTTATGTCTCTCTGGTGAGGTGGTAATCAGAGACATGAAATTGTAAGACACTAGCATGTATCTATTATTTAGAGTGGTGGGAATGGAGTTATCTCCCAGGTGGATAAGTGAAGAGGCATGACAGGAAGCTTGGGTTGCTCCTAAAGAGCTCCAGTGTGGATGCTTTGGGAGAAAGCAGACAAGGAAATAAGTGTCCTCAGAGACTGAAGACAAGTCAGAGGATCAGAACAAAAGAAAAGAATTTCAAGAAGGAGCAGGTCAGAGTCAATAGCATATTCCCAAGATGATAGTCAACTAATGTCTTTTTAATTGGGAAGTCGTTGGGGTTGTGACAACAGGGCACTGACAGCAACTGGAGGTAGAGTGGGTTGTTTTGAAGAGCAAATGATTATTACTTAATAGTTTTAATGGGCCAGAATGCCCAGCACCACAGAGACAGGAAAAGGAAGACGGAAGAGCTCTTATGGAATGATATATGAACCTCGGTGGTAGAGAATATGACTCACAAATGGAATTTGATTCTAGAACTAAAGAAATAAAATAAAGGCAGCCAACCAACCAAGAGAAAAATTATAAAATGTTTAATACACTTTTAAAGAGAACATTTTGAGAAGAAAAATAGAAGGCACACAGAACTTCAATACGATAAAAATGAATATTTCCACATTAGACCTCGTAGTGCTGGCTGAGCTAGAGTCAGTGCCGTAGATAATAAACCTTAATACCCAGTAAAGGGAAAAGGAAAGTACTGGAAAATGTTTGACTGTAAGCACCTCTTGAGAATCTTGAATCAGCTAGAGTTAAGGGGACATGGTTTGATGGATGGAGAACATCTTTTAGAAAGCCATAGATATCTTCAAGTTGACTTGTTAATCTGGTGGAGAAATGATAAAGGGTTTTATGTACTCATACATGAGATCATTATGTAGAAGCTTAGAGAGGAAGTGAAATTCACAAAGTTGAGGACATATTTTTATTATTAATGTAGCCTTACATTTCTTCAAGTCATTGGCTCTGAGGTAAAGATCTTTGAAATATAAAATATTATTAAAAATATGCAATAGGTACTCAGGTCAGTATTTTACCTGCATTGTTTAAAATAATTAATATTACATAAATTCTTTTAGTTTCTTGATTATACTTATTAACATCAAGCATGAGATGCAGGATCTGAACAAATTATAGAATTCTAAGCTCAGCAACAAACAGAGAGTAGAAAGTTAATCGACAATGTATACTGTGGGGAGCTTAGCTCTCAGAACTGTTAAGAGTAAGCACCCTGGAACAAGGGAGCTTCAAGTTACAGGTTCAATTAGATAAACTACCTGTGTACCTGTGGTTATCTCTAAGAACAATGACTGCATCTTGTATAACAATAAAGGAACTATTTATATGGTTATAGAAGAAAATATTAATTTTGTTTGTCCTTTTCCCCATTATCCATTTTTCCTTCATATGTTATTTATAAACTCCTTATTTCTAAAGAATGGAGGACATACATGTAAAAATATCTACATCTCTCAGTCTCCCTTCAGTCTTTTCTCCTGAGAAGCAATTTTTAAAGGAATTGTGAGTTAAACATGTACCAGCAATTTTATATTAATATTAATATTAATATTAAGGTTTGTGTTCCATTTTCTCTCTCCCCTTTTAGGCTAGTATGTTGAATATCACACACACACACACACACACACACACACACACACACACACAATTAAGAACATGCAAAGAGAAAAGATATAAAGTATTATACAACAAAATCTAGAGGAACTAGCTTGGCAGTGGTGGCACACACCTTTAATCCCAGCACTTGTACAACAAAATCTAGAGGAACTAGCTTGGCAGTGGTGGCACACACCTTTAATCCCAGCACTTGGGAGACAGAGGCAGGCAGATTTCTGAGTTCTAGGCCAGCCTGGTCTACAGAGTGAGTTCCAGGACAGCCAGGGCTACACAGAGAAATCCTGTCTCAAAAAACAAAAACAAACAAACAAACAAACAAACAAAAATCCAGAGGAACTTAGGTCAACAGATAAAATTTTGGACAGAAACATAGTGTTAGCTCTAACTTTTGTTGCATGCGGGTTAGATAAAGTTGATATTTGAACAGCTAAATATGGAGGGATAAGGAATGAGGTCAGGTATTCACTGTGTCTTATAGGTGTCATGTTGCAGCAGGTGTCATATTACAGCAACAGCTCTTTGGTGATTTTTATGGTAAAATCAGATCAGGAATCCCAGCCAGTAATATCCCTGTAAGATCAACTCAGCATCAGTTTCTTTACTGTGGTGTGCTCCTTCCAATATTGCAGGTGCCATGGTGGTAATGTATTTGTCTACACACTGAAGCTGTATGCCACTGAAAAACAAGACTTTTCTGTTTTTCACCAGGGTCTATTAATGAAAGAAATTACATAATCTATTTCTGAGTAATAATAGGACAAATATTCATGCTAACTCTTCAAAGAAACATGAAAGAAAGACTATGAGTATCTTCAAATCAGTAAAAATCTGAGAACACAAGAAGGATAGCTAGAAAAAAAAAGTATGAAAAACCAGCTTAGAAAACATATGCTCTAATTTTAGGTTGATATGAATACCAAGAAATCTGAAATCCAGAATCTCTAAATTCATTGCCTAATGCTATCTGTACTTGGAAATTCCATGACACCTCATATGAAACATGTCATTCCTAGCCCAGAGTGCCTTATTTGAATGGTGTTTTCACCTTTCAATTGTCCAAAAGGAAGAACTTGGCGATCACACTGAATTCCTACCACTCTTTCATCCATAGCCACCTAATTAGTCACTGAGTTCAATGGTTCATTACGTGTACATATCTATGCCTGTCCCTTCGCTGTTCCTCCTCAGCAGCACTTAGGGGATAAATCCCCTAATCTTTCTGCTGTGCATTATTTCATATTCTGTTGTCTCATGTTTGTAGTTTCTCCTCCACATATCTCCCCAGACTGCATTCTCACATTAACAGTATATCTAAAATGTAAGGATGATTGTGTCATTCCTAGTCTCATAATTACCACAGGGTCTTAATCATGTAACATTTCATATTTATGATAGTACATGACTTGAACCACAAATAACAGGGTGCATTAATGGTTTGCTAATAGAGTTTTCATCTCGCAAATTGAACAATCTCTACTGCATGACCTTTTCATGTTTTTTTTTTAATTTTAACATTACTGAAATGTCTATAGTCATTCATTGCTATGCCATTGTGATTGCTTCTTTTATCCCAATTCTCTAAATTTCCAGATATCCACTATCCAATATGCTCCTTCTCCTGCTCTTTAAAGTGTATCTTCTTTTTAAATTTGCTTTAGGAGTTATACTGTAATTACAAATTCTCCTTCAAAACCTCCTATACACCCCTACCCACTCTCCTTCAAATCCACACACTCTGTATTCACTGTTCTTGTATGAAAATATGTATATACCTATGTAATCCTAAAGACAATCTGCACATTTTTTATAATGTTAGTTGTATGTATATTTTCAGGGCTACACCATTTGACACTAGGCAACCAATTTGTGTGTTCTTCTTACCTAATGAAGACCACCTCTTCCACTCCTAGTTTACCTCAGTTGTTTCTAGCTAATGGTGTAGGGCTGAGGCCTTTCCACATTTACTTTAGCAGGGCCATTGGTGTCATCCTTGTTCAGCTCATCTTTGGACAGTCATGTTAGTAAGAATTTATGAATTTAGTTTCTGACATTACTAGGTTTTATATACATATATATATATATATATATATATATATATATATATATATATGAATTTGTGTGCTTTTATATTACTTGCACATCTCAGTACTTACTGAAATTCGGTTGAAATCATTTGATTCCTTGTGTGTTTTTCCATACAACAAGCTTTTAAATGAATGTACTAAATCTGCTTACTGTTTAAACACACCAATGGCATAAGCATAGACATGAATATTATCATTAGAAAAATAATAATTCTCTTATTATTAATGTGTTACCTATATTTTCTTTGAGTTAGTTAAAACATTTAATTCCTTATAGAGTATCTATGTTCTCCTACAATAGTGATGATCTGTATATGCTAATGAAATCTTTATTGGGTATTTTCTAAAAGGACTTTATTTTAATAACAATGATTCTAGACAACCTTTTAAAATTATTCTATCATTAAGTTAGAATGTCTTTAGAGTCTTAAATCATGTTGTTCAATAATGTAGATGAAAAACATAAACCGTGACTATAATTTATAGAAAACTGCAAAGAAATCCTCTATTTCTTGTAGGAAATTTTATCATCAAGTTTCATAATGCAAGGAGAAAAATAGATTGCTGTAACATTTTTTTAAATTTAACTTAGATGTGTGTTTCTCTCAAAGTGATATTAGCAGAGGTAAAATTAAATAATGTATATACTAAATAAAAAATATGTTAAATGCAGTCAGATAAACCTTAAACAATAACATTCCCTGAGCAATATTGCTCCATATGCATAAAGGGTAGAAGGAAGAACCAAGATTTGAAGGGATGGGATCATCTCCAGGCCGTGCCCTGCATACCAGACATTGTTGTACAACTGAGTCTTTGCACATGCTTCACCCTGAACAGTATAAAGTCCTTCTGCACCTTTTGGGTCCAGATTGGAATGCCAGAAGAGCCCTTATGACACCCTTAAAAACACATTAGTGAAACAAGTTGTTGCTTGTTATATTGAAAAAATAACAACTCACTGTGACTGATGACTGTATGCTTTATTTTCGTCTCAAATATCTTAACATTAACACACCCTTTTCTGAACTATAGCAAAATATAAGTCATATTCTGGATTGACAAATACACATTTTTGTGTCTCCTCCAGGGAAGCATAACCTTTGTTCTTAATCTCAAAGAGCCATTAATGTTCTTTGTCTGTTGAAGGTCCTAGACTTTGTCAATAACAGATCCATGCTCTGTTTGACAAGTCTACCATCTTAGAAATTAAATATTACAATATATTCACATGGTTCTATTTAATAATTTATGCTCTTCTAGTAGGAATGTTGTGTTTCATTGAAAGCAAGCAAAAGCATAAATCAAAATACAAAGAATGAAGAACTATATTCATAGGTATGGACCATATTGTTATAGAGACTTATAAAATTTCAAATAAAATTTTGGGATGAAATGATCATATATCTTCCATACTGTATATTTAAAGCAACGGAGATCTAGATTACATTTTATAAAGACTGACTGAGATAGTCAAATAGTGATCTGTAGACAATCATTTGCTTTATGAATCCAAGACAGGGAGGAATTAAAAATTAAGGTGAAACTAGTAAAGGACAAAATTTTTAATTGTTACTAAATATTTAATATACAGGTGAATTGAATGGATGTTATATTTTTACTAAGGATCACATAAAACAATGTTAATAAAATGCTGTATAATATTAATATCGCTATGTATGTTTAACATCTCTTGGGAAATATTTAAGCCATTAATACTATTCATAAAATCTATCTTATAGTTTTGTGTATACCCAAGAATTCTGTTTTAATTTATTCTTTATAGTGAGAAATAATCTTTAGAAAAAAGAAAAATGACAATAATAACTTACATATTTTATTACTTGTGTTTTTATTTACTAATTTCATAATATTTTACTATATTTATCCTGGAATGATCATCTTTTTTACATTCTTTTTTACAAGACAGGGTTTCTCTGTGTAGCCCTGACTGTCCTGGAACTGACTCTGTATAGACCAGGCTGGCCTCGAACTCAGAAATCCGCCTACCTCTGCCTCCCATGTACTGGGATTAAATGCATGCACCACCACTGCCCAGTATCTTTTTTACATTTATGAACTGTTATTTAATTCTGCTTGATAATGACTCAGAATAGAAACTATCTTTGATCCTGGTTCCAGAGCCACAAATCTAGGGACTAACAAAAGCTTGTAATTGTTACTGAAAAGGGGGCTTTTGTTGTTTATTATTTTCAATCTCCTGCTGAGCTGAACATGTAGTGAGACACTGTCTCTATTCCATTTTCTGCTCAAGGAAATTTAAACACAGACAGAGAAAGATAACTAATTTTTATTAAGAACTGTAAATTTTATTTGAAAGTAGATAAACTTGCAGTCTATAAATGTCTTTATCAGTATTATTAATTGAATGGTTTTGTAAAACATATATCTAAAGAATGGCAAATAGTGGCAAATATTATTGAGAGATAACTATTTTCCTATAAAAATTAAAATATAGCTGTAAAACCAATGACTAATGTCTGAATTCACAAATACATGGCTTAATGGGTTCCTGTACATTTGGTTGTCTTCTTTACTATCTCATTCATCTGAATTTTCACTCACATCTTTGTATTCTGTCTATGTATTTCCCATTGTCCATGCAGTTTCTAAACATACAAATCTTAGCTAGATTACAAAATAGCCAAGGCTAGATTACAAAATAGCCAAGGCTAGATTACAAAATAGCCAAGGCTAGATTACAAAATAGCCAAGGCTAGATTACAAAATAGCCAAGGCTAGATTACAAAATAGCCAAGGCTAGATTACAAAATAGCCAAGGCTAGATTACAAAATGTCATGTTAGTCCAATTAGTTTTTGTCCCACCATTTTGGCAGATTGGCTTAAGAAAAAGAAAATCTTGGAGAGTATTTCTTAAAAGATTTATGAATTTTAGCACTAGTTAATGAGAAAATGGAATAATTCAGAAAATAGCATAATATAAAAATAAACAAGAAGTATTTGTTCACACAAATTTGGTTGATTTGAATGTACTTCCCCAAAAGTAAACACTTGGTTTACTTTGTAAATTTTTAGATGAGGGTTGAGATTTATTTTTATTAATAACTAATTATAAGCATCAGTTTTTGTTTCAAATTTTCAGATTCTTTCACACCCATTTTACTTGTATAGGTTCTAATTTCCATGTCTCTAAGCAGGTAAAATATGCAAATATTTTAACTATTTCCACACATGGTTGGAAAAACCCATTTAAGAATCTTCCCAGAGATGGGTGGCAATTCCAGGACTTCAGCACAAATCAACTTGACTACAAGATCCATGTACTTTTTCTCCAGTAAAAGACAAACTGAAGATAAGAAAACTAAGATGTTCTTTAGACAGTTAAAGTTAAACAAAGCTTACATAGCGTTCATGTGATTACCATCTGAACTTGTAAACAAAATGGACTCTGTATGCTTTAATCAACAGCATCGGGGAGTCACAATTTGAATGATGGTAATTATTTAATCCTAAACATTGTCAGTTGAGAGAGATTATGCAGGGAAAGCAAAAGATGTAGTTAGAGCTTGGAACAATACCAAGAATTCCAGAGGGAACAGAAAACAGCAGGGCAAAAGGGAGCATTGCCTAAAGCAAATGATGTCACACAGGACCACAACACTGGAGAGAAATGTAAAAAGATGCTCAAACTCGTGCCAATAAACATGTGAATCACATCGCAAAATCCAGACTCACAAGAAGCATTTGATCTGTCTCCCATGCAGCACAACAAACAAATGCACTGGTTAGATTAAGCAAGCATTCCAAAGATCTCGTTAGTGCCCTTCATTTATAAATGTATGGAAACTGGTAGAAGGGTCAGAGTTATTGTGGAAGGGCCGTGGAGTACTGAGGCTGGACACCTAAAGCAGGTGGAATGCATGTAAATTTAGAGTAGTGCAACACACAGAAGAAAATATTAGGGTTTGATTGTCTATTCACAGGGTCTCCCTCCTGCCAGTGCTGACAGTTCAGGGTGTTCTGTGGTCTTAAAACATTTCCTCTGTAAGCCTCCTGTTAGATCCCTACTGGCCTCTCTGGTTAGTTTCAGAAATGGTTGCAAGGTCAAATATACCTTCAAATATTGTAAAATGTTTCTAACTACGAAGGACTGGGATTCTACACATCTTCAAATTTATTTTGTGGGTTTAATTCTCTAAAGGACAATTGGGGTGCTTTAATCAAAGGCAGTAAGGAAGACCCAGTGTAGACAAAGGTGATCATTGTCCCAAAGAGCCTGATGTTTTGTTAAAATACAGTGAACAAAGCAAAGAATGTTCTGCCTCTGAATTTCATTAGCAGTTTATGAGTCTGAAAAATGGAACAATGAAAGCGCATTTGAATTCCGCCAAAGTCTGGATTCTTTACTAGAAATTCTCATGCAGCGTCTTCTCTATCCTTACCACCCCTCATCTCAGAAACTCTTGTTTCCTGCAGCAGTCTGAATATTTCCTTCTTTACTCAGACTTTAAAGTTGACATAAAGACTGTGATATTGCAACTCTTTCAATATGTGTAAAATTGAAAGAAGTTTTTGACCCACGCAGTGCAGAAGCATGGGACCATTTTGGTCCCTTAATGGGAAATTAATAGAATTCATAGAATCTGTGTGGTACTCAGCCTCAGGTAAGCATGCCTGTTAGTACATCTTAATTTGACAGGCTCTTTCTCCTTCCCAGTTTCCCATTTCCCCACTCTTCTTTCCAAGACTCAACCCCACAAATAAATTATTAGTATAGAGGCACTTGTATAGAGCTGTACTTCCCAGAGAAGGTGTCCGTTCACCGTGTTGGATTCAGAAGGACATTTACATCGGAAACAAATGTGCCTAACACTTCCTTAGCACATTTACAAGTCTAAACTCTTAATAAGTGCTTGGATGCATAGTGTAAACCTTCCTTCAAAGCAAACATGATTTTTTTTCATAATAGACAAGAAATAAGGTGGTTTTGCAAATATTCACTAGTGAGCATTTCTATAAAATTTCCCAAGAATTTATTGTTCTGCACCCATGGTTGAATTTATATTCTCATAGTCAATGAAACTCATTGTGACCATCTCTACATTATCTTCCTTCTGCTTCATTTTAGAAATTAGAATTTCTATCAATCTCTGCACAACTGTGAGCTAATTGTCAAATCATCTAAACTTATGCTTTTCTGATTAAAAAACAAATTTGAATCAAATACTCTGAACCTGGAATTTTTATATGTAAAAACTTTATAATTATTTTAGACTATGGAAAGGACATTACAACATAAATCAAACTTAATAGTAAAAAAAAGGAGAGTTAAAAATTGTCCAAAAATTAGAAACAGTAAAATACTAGGTAGGAATCAAGAATTTGGTTGGCAACATGAAAACTAAGGAGGTTGATTGCATAGGTAAAGCCAGAGGTTTGAAGAAGGGAGTAACTCAGTTATGCCTTGTGAGATAAGATAGGAGACCAAGTAGGGAGGACACTGGATGTCAATCTTAAGAGTTGCTTAAAGTTATGTTAACATGATGCTTCTAAACTCTCTCTCTCTCTCTCTCTCTCTCTCTCTCTCTCTCTCTCTCTCTGCCTCCATCTCTCTGTCTCTGTATCTCTCTGATTCTGACTCTCTGACTCTGTCTCTGTCTTTCTCTGACTCTCACTCTCTGTCTCTCTGTCTCTTTCTGTCTCTGTCTCTGTTTCTTTTTCTCTGTCTCTCTCTCTCTCTCTCTCTCTCTCTTTCTTCCCACTCCCCTGTGTCATAAAATTGTTGGCACTGTGTGAGGCATAAATTCCCATTATCTAAGGACAACTCAACTCATTGGGATCTGATACATAACATGAGCTAATAAAACAGAAAATACAATGAATACAAAGATGTAAATGAGAAAAGCTAGAAATAATGTCTGAAATACTGTCTTGCTTTGAAAATAAAACTATACAGAAGAGGAAGTACTGATAGTTTTCGACTATAAGAAAATAACACTGTACAACATTTCTGCATTATTCAAATTAAGTAAGACATAGAAGTTACACACAATATCATTGCCAAGATCAGGGCCCCAGAAGAATGCCATACATTGACACAATGCTCAATTTCGTTTGACTTAGTGGAGGAAGAATAACTGAAAATAATAGATAGCTACTTTAAGAGTAATAGTTTTCCGCATGAAATCTGACAGTATAGCATAGGAAGTATGCTGTCATGAGTTAAGTGGAAATGCTTAGCTTCAGCTGATTGATTCATTCCTCAGTCTGAAATGATCCTTTCACATAAGCTTATAGCATAGATCTATGTCATCAAACAATGGGAAACCAGTCAATTCTGGTTTTATCACTGTATCCATTAATTTTTCATTTAAAATGCTTTAAAACTATGCCATAATTATAGAAATACTATAGCTGTCTCCTGGTTATTTACATGTAAACTCTAATTTCTCTATAAATTTTATGTGAGGAAAATTTTAGCTTATTAAATTCATTGAGGTTGTAGGCAGTCTTAATAGGCTGAAAATTATACTATATAAAAAGGGAAAGCATATATTAGAGAATGCCAGTTGCAATGTCCTCAAGGTAATGCCATGTGATGAGAACAACGAGAGCCTTTGTCAACATCCGTCAACTAGAGCTCAGTGTACACTTCTTTGTTTGTTCATTGTCCTCTAAAGAGCCAACAACATTTTTTCTGCCCTTAATCAGTGCTCTGTACAGGTCTGGCCAGAGCCTTGAGAGATCTCCCCAACCTTCTTTCATATTTATCCTCAGGGGGAAAATAATTATTCTGAACTCCTGCCCCAGCATGTATCCATTAACCTGTGCTTAAAAACAGCAATTTTTAGTCAGATGTGTGGAAAGCTCATAGATAAGGGTCCTTGAAATTCCAGTGACTTCTGGAATCTATGGTATACACACTATCTTCTGCATCTTCCTTGCCTTAACTAGGTATTTACTTGAGTCATCCTGGAAAAAAAGCTAAGATGCAAAGCAAATAGAAGTGGAGTTTTGTCTTAGGTAAATGAGACAATTGATGGGGTAAAACAGCCCAATTTTCTACAAAAAGAAAGAGAATTTGTTTGATAGTCTCTATATTTTAAATAATAGGAAAATTGTCTCAATACTTTATACTATTTTAATAAATTAAACAATGGCTTCAAAGAAGAGTGAGAATGAACATTTCTAATTTAAAAATATATCAGCCATGAGGAAATGTAACTTTAGAGACAAAGATGGCAAGGGCCACTCTAGGAAGTCTATGTCACTGCTCTGGGAAATTTATGTCATGGCACAAGTGAAAATATAATACTTGTAGGATGAATGTGAAAAAGGAAAGGAGTCCCTTAGTACATGCTTATATAATCTATCAAATAAATCCTACACATAAAATTTAATCCAATTCTGCCAAACAGCACAAAGAAGTGATAAACCAGGGCAAACAAAGAAGGCATTCTGGTTTTCCTTCTGCCACATGGATGCCTAGCTTAGCAAGTCATTTAACAGTGGCTCGTTTGTTTGGGTTCAATATATGTGTATATAACTTCCTTCCTTCAAGGATCTTATATTAGACTAGTTGGGTAATCACATATGCATGCATGTGATTCTTTAATTTCCTCATTCCCTCTCTTTCTTCTTAACATCCACTAATATTCAATAATGATCGCTCTATCCTGATAACCTCATTGGATCTAAATTACATCTCCAAAGTCTCAACTCTGAATATGACATATGTGTGTATATGTGCATATGTTTGTACCAACACTATCACAAACATTGTGGGGGGGATGTAAATCACTCTCTTGTGGGACTTAAGACCCACTCCATGAAATGGAACCTATGCCTCATTCTCTACTGGAGCCAAGAACCTGAGACTGGATATGGGAAAATTAAATACTATCCTTCTGCTTAATGAACATAGCAGTAAAATTGTTCCTAATATATTATAACATAGACCAGTGTTTTACTTAGCCACCACTATATATCTTCCTAATATAGGTAGGAACTGACAGTGAGATCCATACACAATTGTACAGTGTGCAGGGACTGAGAGATATTGTAGAATTCAGCCATAAATGGAATGTCTTTGTCAAATTCTCCCCCTCAAGACTCAGGAAGCTGTAGGAAAGAGGGGACAGAATGATTGAAAGAGTCAGAGAGGATGGATGACTCCAAGGAAAAGTGTCTTCCAGAGACAATAGGACTGATCACATGAGAAAATTTAGTAGCACTCACAGGGCCTGCATAGCTTCAAGCCAAATGGGATCCTAGCACTGAGAAGGGAAGTAGGTTTTTGCTCCTTCCCTGACCAAGAAGCTATCTACAATTGACACCCATTTGCAAAGAAAAGAAGAAAGATAATAATGCTCTATAATGTAACCTCACTGGATATCTTAAGTATACTTCAGGGCAGGCACTATGTATAGGAATATATGGTCAACATGAAACAAACTCAATGATATTTTTGTAGCCTTTTTGTCTCATACAGTATTGTCTGGGCATTTTTGTCTTATTGATATTTTGCTTGTTATTTTGGTATTGAATTTTGTATGTATTTGTGTGAGTGTGAGCATGAGTGTGTGTGAGTGTATTTCTCTGTGTGTTTCTTGATTTGTTTTGTTTTGTTTCATTTGTCTGTGTATTGTTTGCTTTTGAAAGAAAGAGAAAGAAAGGGTTTGTGTGGTCAGAGAAGTAGAGAGGAGTTGGAAGATTGGAAAATCACCATCAGAATACATTATATAAGTTTTTGCTCTAAATAGAAAAATAGTAACATGTTTAAAATTATTTTGGATGGTTAATTTTGTTGAGATGTAAAATTTAAGATGTTTTTTGTGTTCTTTACAATTTTCAGAATCTCAAATAAGATATCATTTAGAAATAAACTAATAATTTTAAGCAAAACATGAAAATCGTTTATTAAATATTTATTTGCAAATATAATAGGATTTTTTGTTCACTTTTAGTCAAACATTTTGTCATTAATGGGGTTCTTAGCTTTCATAGAAACAACACAAGAAAAAATAAAAAAAATATCTGAGTTTTCTTATGCTAAAGATTATTAACTGACACATTAGAAAAGATAGAAATGTATTTTTTAAGAGGCATGTTTTTGAGCCCTAATTTTATATGTAACTATTTGATGGTTTTCTTACTAGGATAAACCACAGGAGAAAAAAAAATCAAATAAATGTGTTCACTGTTCTATTTGCCTAGGGTTTCAATTTGTGTAGACAAATCTACTGTGAAATGTAACCCAGAATATATTTCCAAGTTTAATGCAGAATTTTAGATAGCAATACAAAATTTGATAGCAATGAAAAGTTAATGTAAACGAAAAGGATCCTCGGACTAAACGATACTATCGGTACCATGGTGAGTCACTCCAAACGGTATAATTTTAAGACGTAAACGGTCAGCTTAAAACTGTTCACGGATTTTTATAGTACTAAGATAATACTGATTTTAAGAGTAGTGAAGACCCATAAAATTGGAGTATAAACTGATAAAGATTACTGTACCCACCAATGTATTTCCAGAAACACATGAGCACTCTGAGCTCCAAAAGAAACTACAGATCTTAACACAGGATTATTTACTTCTATTGGAACTAAGCTGGAAGCAAATGCTAGCTTGGTGGTCCTCAAAGAAGCCTTTTTTTTTTTTTTTTTTTTTTTTTTGAGTCCTGCATTTGTTTCATGGAACTCACATAGAATGTCAACCAAAATTATCAAACTAAATCTAAGCAAAAAATTAGAGTTCCAAAGCTAATTTGAAAATTAGGGTTTAATGGAAATGTGTATTAGTACTTTGGACACTATAGTGAACGACTTGAAGTTGAATTTCTGTAAAAAGTTTTTGTTTTTTAAATTCTCAGATCTGGATGTTCAAGACTCTGAATCTGGTGATAGCCTGCTTACTTCCAGAGTCCTAAGTTGTTCCTCACATGGCAAATGACTATCTGCATGTGCAAGCATGTGTGTGTGTGTGTGGGGGGGGGGGCGCATGCGCGCACCCGTGCATTCTCTCCTCCTTCTTTTTTTTCTTTTCTTAAAAATCCACTAATATCCAACTATGAGGGCTCTACTCTAATTTGCTCTTTTGATATCAATTGACTCCAACAAGCCCCACCACTAAATATTATAGTGAGGTTTAATTCCCATCCCAAAAAGCTTCATAATAGAGATTATATTTCAATATAAAATCCTTGGGGACATACTCAAACCACATCCAAACCATAACAAACTGATTATATAACCAGATCTTTGTTCTTAGAAATGGCAACTAAGGTAATAACAATTCAATATTATATCTAAGGAAATGTTATTCAGGCTGCAATGAAATATTTTTATTATTGTAAATGAACTATAATTTAAATGATCCAAAAAGATACATAGATAATAAAATACATACACACTATGCCTATAGTATTAATATATCCGAAGCTACTTTTCTGTTATAGGAAGCTATTTACTACTTATATAGTAAATTTCCTCAGTGGATCATCCTAATATAATTAGCAAACATTGTCTATTACTGTAGAATTGAACAATAGTATAAAAGAACAGTTAGCAAGATGAGGGTCATTTATAACAATTACAGTTGAATCATGACAAAATAATAATATCTAGAATAGAAACCATAATATTACTCTGAGATTATCTGGGAATATATACTGTTCTGATTACAAAGCCACAACTCTAAAATGTAGCCACACTGATATTACTATGTCTCCAAATAGCAATCCATTGATACCTGATTTTCTTCCCCATGCAGTAGACTCAAAGACAAAATGGCTATTGAGACTAAAGTATATGACAACAGAGATGAATACAGTGAAATAAACCATGTAATCCACTGATATTCTCTTCATGCAAAATTATGAATTCACTAATGGTCACTAATAATTATATATATATATATATATATATATATATATATATATATATATATATATATATATATATATATATATATATATATATATATATATATATATATATATATATATATATATATATATTACCACAGATATAGTTCACTGAACCCAAAATGCTCAACAACCTGAAAGCCCTGAGTCCCACTTGGGAGGGAGAAGAAAGCAATCACTAGGAGGGAGGGAGGGAGGGAAGGAGGGAGGGAGGGACCTGGGAGGTGAAGTAGACAGGTCTTGAGGGAGAGAGGGGAACCTAATCTGGTATTGGGTGAGAGAAAAAGACTGAAGCCCTGAGGGCCAGCAGAAAGAATGGAAACAGGCAATCTCGGGAGGTAGGAGATTGGGAAGACCCTCCAGAATGCACCAGAAACCTGGGAGGTTAGGGACTCTCAGGACTCAAATGGACCTTAGATGAAACTCCCAACAGTAGACAATAGGGAGAGGGAACTTATAAAGCCCACTTCCAGCAAGAGGACAAGGCATAAAGTGAGGGAGGAGTTTCCATCCTATAGTCAAAACTCTGACTCATAATTGTTCCTGTCTGAAAAAAAAAAAAAAAAAAAAAAAAAAAAACCTGCAGGGATGGAAATGGAGAGGAGCCTGAGGAAAAGAAGATTCAGCAACAGGCCCAAAGTGGGATCCAGCTCAAGGGGAGGTCCCAAGTCCTAACACTATCACTGAAGCTATGGAGAGCTCCCAAAAAGGACCTATCATGACTGCCCTCCAGAAGACCCAACAAGCAGCTGAAAGAGTCAGATGCAGATATTAGAACTCAACCAATGTAAAGAAGCTGTTCACCCCTATGGTTGAATTAGGGAAGGCTAAAGAAGCTGAGGAGAAGGGCAAGCCTGTAGGAGGACCAGCAGTCTCAATTAGCCTGAACCCTGAAGATCTCTCAAACACTGGACCACCAGCCAGGCAGCATACACCACCTGATATGAGGCCACCAACACATATACAGCAGAGGACTGCTGGGTCTGGTTTCAGTCAGAAAAGATGCACCTAACCCTCAAGAGACTGGAGGCCCCAGGGAGTTGAGAGGTCTGGTTGGGTGGTGGATGGGTAGGGGGGGACATTGTCATGGAGACAGGGGGTGGGGAGGAGGTATGGAATGTGGAACAGTCTGAGGGTGGACTGGGGTGGGAATAAAATCTGGAGTGTGAATAAATAAATAAAATTTTAAAAAAAGAGAGAAGATTAAAAATAAAAAAAAAAAGGAAAAAGATGAATCAGAAAACAGCAAGTGTTAGAGAGTGATAAACAACTTCCTCAAGTTAGCAGCAGGATTGGCTGCTCCCTCATTCCTGTGAACACTGACATTTTATTCGCTGTAACTGTCAGTACTGCAGCAGTTTGGAAAGTAATATTAAAGTGGTTTTGGGCGAGCTGATAGGAATGCTGAGGATTCTCACAGCACTCAATCACTTTTTGCCACCTTTTCTTTCCCTTAATGAAAATGAGTAGAAGGATAAATGAAACAAAACCAGTTGACTTCAAGGACATTTATCTCTACTCTGAAATGATTAGTGGAACACATTTTTCTCTATTACAGGTCAGATGTCCACACGTGTCTATGCCCATATAGGTGTGTACATATGTATAAACACACACATGCTTTTCCATAGTTATATAGTACAACTTCCGAATGTGCAGGATGATTTAAATAACTTATATGCCTGGTAATTGTGCTGTGAAAAGGTTGAACATAATCATATGTACTCTTTACTTTCTAGATAACAAAGTGATGGTTTATTGATATGACCCTATCTGGTCTGATGTGCTTTGTTTTCTTAGCTGTCTATAGACATATAAATAAAGTAAAATACATAAGTACAAAATGTCCTGGACCTAGTAAAACAGCTAAGTTTTGCATATATATTAGCTTTTTATATACATTATAAAAGTTTTGTTTATGGATAACAGTCTCTTTTCAGAAACATTTTTTTTTCTCGCTATGTCACTTTTGATGTTTTGTTTTGGTCAAGGGTCATTGAACCACGTGCTTGTCAGTGCAAAACACGGAGCAACATACTTTTCTCATTTTTTTGTGTTAAAGAATCTAGTGTTTTTACAAAGAAAATCAATCCCTTTAGAGGTCAATGCCGCATCCCATCTCCTGTCACCGAAACATCCTAAAGAACTGAATGGAAATAGTTTTAAGAACACTAGGTGAATTTTCTAAAAGGATGTTTGGCCTCTGATGAGTGGCAAAAAAATTTGCTGAAAGTCAAATATTTTTACAATTGAGGGATGAAAAGGAATGTTTTAGTTGATGGCTGAGAAGACACTCTTGTTATTTATTTCAATCTGGTAGCCAAATCCACTAAAGTTGAAATTTGTATTTAGAAGCTCATTTGCTCAGACTGAAACTAAACATAAAAAGACTTCTCAGAAATGGCATGGCTTGCTCAGGTTAATGCCCTCTCTCACCAGTTCTTTCTTTCACATACAGGGAATGGAGGAAGGACCTGGAACTAGTACATCGGACAACAGCGATGAAACTGATGATAAAGTCGGGTTTTTACAGCACAGTGAGTTGTGCTGACTGATTGATGATAAGCAGAGAAGTGACTCAACAAAACAGACACAGTCTCTAGAACAAGAGTATCTGTAAAAACTGCTTTTTCAGTCTAATGGTTGTTGTAGGTCTTGTGTAAAAATAATCAGAGAAATCAGGGTGGATGGGCTTCATAGAAAGGACTTGCCAGCTATCTCAGTTGGAAATTCTGTGTATTCTAATGAAGAGCTATTAGAGTCACAGGGCTAAAATTTTAAATCTGTAATTTATCAGAGACCCTTTTTAAAAATGTATTTCTGTGTTGAAGAAAATAACTATTTTAGCTTTAAGTGTGTGTGTGTGTGTGTGTGTGTGTGTGTGTGTGTGTGCATGCATGCCTCTGTATGGGTATGGGTATGTGCAAGAGAGTACAGGTGTCCATAGTGGCCATGGCAGCCCTCTGATCCACTGGCACAGGGACTACAGATTGTTATGAGTTGCCTGCCCTACGGTGGGAGCAGGGAAATTAGCTCCTGTCCGCTGAAAGAGCAGTACATACTCTTAACCATTGAGCCATAGCTCCAGTCTCTAAGGATATATTCTTATCATGGCAAAGCATCCTATGCCCATCTCCTGCAAACTTTAAAGCAAAAATGTTTTATGAAATTCTTTTCTGTTTCCTCCTATCATGTTATGGAGAACAGAAAGTGTGTCATTTTGACTTTTACTTTGTTCCACATTCAGAAATTTTCACAACTCTATTAATGTGTGAAAATAGACAAATTTGTCAATAGTGGGCAAACTTTATTGTACAAAAATGTAGCATTTTAAGTCATAGAAAGAGAAAAACTAAAGCTTCCACATTCCATGGGCAACGAAATAGAACAGACCACGGTAATAACAGCATAGTTGAAATTTCTCAAATTGAAATTATTCATAACAGAATTGTTTCTCATGGTTATTTTTGAGTTTAAAATATTTTACTGATTGATTTGTATATTCAACATCTCTAAAACTTACAAAGTACTATTGTTAGGATAGATTTCTCTATTCCGTTATTAATACAGAATATATTATGCGATATAAAATATACTGTTGGGGTACGCCATCTGTGGCGTACCCAAGGACCTAGTTCCCTGGGAGGCAAGCTGGGGTTGTAAGAGACTAAATGGGAGAAAAATGGACGCCAAGACAGACTCCGTTCAAAGCATCTCTACTTTACTTTGGAATCTTTTTGGTTATAAGAGGGTAGACACCACCCACAGCCAGTTCTTGCAAGCGCCTGGATTCAGTTGGCAGATGCCAGGATGTAGCCCAAAATCTGTGCACTGTGGAACGTGTCAGCTGGAAGCAGTATATGGGTGAGGCATGGCAGACGTAGCAGGGTTCAGGAGAAGCGCAGATGCAGTTAGCACAACAAAAGAAGCCAGCCTTAGCTAGAGAATGTAGCTTCCTGTGGGTCACTTTCAAAGGCAACAGGTCTACTCTCAGTTTGAAGCGGCTGAGGGAGGGGGCTACAGTATACAATGGTGTTAAATATATAAGTAAATACTTCTAGATAAATTTGTTCATCCTCCTATAATAATAGCATGATGAAATATAAATTTATAAAAAAGATATGAAAGTTTCGGGGGGTAAATCTTACATGGCTTTTGACCAATGCTCTTGTTATGTACAGGGTTTTTTTGTTTTTGTTTTTTGTTTTTTGTTTTTAATACTCTTGCTATGTAGCCCAGGCTTAATTCAGACTTGACTACATAGTGATGAGCTTCCTGCCTCTGCCTCCCTACTTCTAATTCTATAGCTAAGTATCATTTCAATGGGTTTTGGCTAAAGAAAGCATTCTCTTTAAGAAAAGGATTGATTCCAATCATTCTATTGTAGAATTGATAAGAAAGTCAAAGGCAGTTTAAAATATTTTTGTGTTTTTCAAGTTGAAGCGTTACTCTCTTATGAAATTAAAATTACCATTACATTTGTCCCACTTCCTTTTCTTCCTGCCAAACTCTCCTACATATGCCCTTCACTCTCTCTCTCAAGTTTATAGCCTCTTTTAAAAATTGAAACATTGCCTTTAATATTTCAGATTTGATAAATATATTAATTTTTCAGTATTACATCACAAAATATAATGATTATTACACTATGTGTGTGTGTTCATGCATATGTGTTTGCATGTTATTTAACATTTGCTATATTAACAACAAATATCCAGTGAGGTGTTGTCTAATACATAACTGTAGAAAACTTTCAAAGCATTGCGGTAGAAGGGTTAAGCTGAATGCCACTTAGAGGAGAAAATGAAAGCTACATAACTCATTTAAAGTTTCTACTAGGCCATAAACCTATTTTTGGTAGTAATCTATAATTTAATCTCATCAAAATTTAATTATACTCTTCTCTTTATTAATATATATGCATATATATTGTAAATATATATATATACTGTAAATATATATATATGTGTGTGTGTGTATATATATACATATACATATACATATACATATATATATATATATATATATATATATATATATATATATATATATATATATATATATATTACAGTTGTTACCCCCCTCCTGGTCTGCCCTCCCACAATTCCTTATCTCATTCCTACTCCCACCTTGTCTCCAAAAGAATGTCCCCACCCCCCACCTCCCACTCAACCCCCCTCCTGCAGGAATCCCCACTCCGTGGAGTCTCAAGTCTCTGGAGGGTTAGGTGTGTCTTCTTTCACTGAGGCCAAATCAGACAGTCCTCTGCTGTGTGTGTGTCAGGGAACTCAGACCAGCTAGTGTATGCTGCCTGGTTGTATTCTTAATCCTAAAGAAATTGAGTTTAATTTTCTTTCCGGAAACATCTTTAATAAACATATTTTAAATTTTTGTAACACATTAATATATTTTGAAAAAGATAATAACTGTATACTACAAAGAAAAATTTGCATTGCATACAAATTTTATTTTATTTTTTTTATTTTCTTAAAAAGCTGAGGTTTATGGAGAAGTAGGGTTGTACAAGCCACTATTTGGAACCGAAAAGATCATGCATTCTAGATGTCTGATAGTGAGCTTTCTGCCGTGAGGCCAGTTTTGCTTTGATTTGAATGTAACAGTGTTATAGTTCTTACCTCTTGGAGTAAGAACATAAGTTTATTATTTTATTGCACAAGAGCCCATAGTTAATAGACTCTGGACTTTTAGGAATACTTGAATATTTTAATGAAACTTTGGGCTTTTAAGTGTTGAACATTTTAAAGACTGTTATAGTTTAATAGTGATGTGTTTGTGTTTCAGAAAAAGGGCTAATTGTTCAGATTCATTTTGTTTGTTTGTGTTTGTTTGTTTGTTTGCTCAATTTTTTTTTCCTGCATTAATAGGATCTGGATTTATCTGGGAAGAGAAACCACAATTGAGAAAATGCCTCCATCAGATTGTCTTTAGACTAGCCTGTGAAGCAGTATATTTTTTCTGATTACTGATTGATATGAATGGGTCTAATCAATGGATGGCGCATCTCTACCCCTAAGTAGATGGTCCTCACTGGTGGTATAATAAATCAGGGTGAACAAGCCATGAGTAGCAAGCAAAAATCTGTATTCCTCCATGGCCTCTGCTTCACTACCTGCCTTCAAACTCCTGCCTAGAGTTCCTGACCTGACTTTCCTCATTAATGGCCTGTTACCTACAAGGATATGGTGAAAAAAATCAATTTTCACTGTTGCCTCCAAAGAAAGTTGGGTTTTGTCTGTGTGCGTATTTATGGGTACAGTGTATGTAGTATATGTAAACATATGTTTCCATGTACATATACTTCTGTAGACTTGTAGAGGTCAGAAGAAGATGCTGGGTGTCTTATTCTATTACTTTTTGATTTATTAATTTAAAACATTCCCTCTCTCTTACCCTGAAATTAGGCTGAGAGCTGGCAATTCCCAGTAATTCTCTTGTCTCTGCTCCCTCACAGTGCTTGGATTACAGGGATATATGATTATCTTTGTTCTTCACATTAGTTTTGAGGATTTGAACTTAGGATCACATTTTGCTTTCATGGGACTTTTTGTATGGGTGTTGGGATTTATTTTTAATTTCTTTGAACAATTACACTAGAAATTTGCAGGCAGTTATACTGAAATTGGAGATTGCTTTTAGAGGCATGGCCATTCACTTTAATAACTATGCCAGACTATGAGCAAGAAAGTCTGTCCGTCTTATATTATTTCCTTAAACTTCTTATGGTTTTCGTGAGTATATATTAAAATATCTCTCAAAAGATATGTAGTTTTTAAGCAGAACATTGTATAGTATTATTTTTCAAAACTTTGGTCTTCATATTTCATCTAAACTGTCATAGTGGTATTGAATATAAAGAGATGCAAATGGAAACATATGTTGATTTTCTTCTTGTTTAGGCAAAAGAGAGAAAGGAAGGGGATGAACCTCATGAATATTATCACCCAATAGAATTTTACATAATTTTAAATCTGTACCCCAGAATATGTTGAATAAAACTTAAGTCATTGTTTAGTACGTATTAAAGTATCCAAGTAATGTAATTGTTCTTTTGTTGTAACAAACACATTCATAAAAGCTTCCTACTGCCATATAAAAAATTTCTACCATGCATAGAGATATTTTAGAAGAGATATTTAGTTCCTTTAAAATATTTTATGCATCAATGGCAGATTAAAAGCATGAAACTTTTTCTTCTAAGGTATACTCTGAAACTATATATAAAATATTGTTAGAAAATACTATAATTCCTTCTTCATAAATTCACAACGCAGTTACTCATGTGCATGACAATTAGAATCTGCAAAAGATTTGTTGAGTATATTTTTTGCTATTGGTTCTTTTTCCCTTTCTATCTGCATAGTCCCTCCATTAATACAACCAAACAAACAAATAAACAAATCCACAAGATATATAAACTGTTACCATTGAGAAATTCCAGACAGAAACAGAGCCCAGTGTTCTTGTTAATTGGATCCTCTTTGTTGCCTGAATGCTCTTATCTTCACAGCATTCCATCAGAGCATGTAAACGCATGAAGTGACCAGCCAATTAGTCTCTGTTCTCAAGAGGACTGGCTTCAACCAAGCCTAGGATAAAAGCCTTCTATTAACTTAATTCTATCTCCAATTTGTGTACATGACCCAAATCTCCTCAAAGTAAATTGTGCTTTGTGTGCCAAGCCATGAGAGAACTAGGGCAAGTAGCACAACAGAGGCTCCTGGCTAGTGGAACTGAGAAGGGCTTATGCTCCACACCTGCCCACATGGTGCCCTGCTTAATCAACTGTGTCTCCATGGGGCACTGGAAAGAAGGTTGGAGATCACCAAGAGCTGTTTACACAACTGGAACCATTCCATCTCAACTCAACTGAAGCAAACAGCAGTGAAAGGGTTCTCTCCTCCAATCATCCAACCAAAACAATATGAAGTGGACATCTTGAAATGTAAATCACCAGGAACATTAAGGCATCAAGGAGAGAAGAGGGTTTTTTTTTTTTTTTTCATCTTTCTTTTTTTCTTGTAGTTCAATTAAGCAGTTGTTACTAGATTTATCTCTAGTGTTTGCCGTGACATGCAGTGCTTTCTCTGACTATTTTAGAGGAAGATAGATGACTGCATGCTGGTATGCTATCCAGAAGAAAGTAAAAACCTCACGTGTAAATTATAACAAAGTCAAGTCTTCTCTCATTACATTTTTGTTGAGTGTGTCCTTTATCATCTTGGAGCCTTTTCTAACCTTAGATATTCAAGCTTCCTAACACACAAAATGCTTAAGCATGATTTCTTGAAAGCACTAAATTCTCATTCTGACAAGATAATGATTGTAATAAAAACTAAAATAGTTGAGATGATAATTGTTTTTTAGTTTTATTTCTAAATCTTAATTTCTATAATATTTTTTTCATTTGGTCCTTTACAAATGTTATTTTACATATAGTAACTTTCACTGATAATATATTTTTAAAGCTGAGATGAGATTAACTGATGGGTTTAGGGTAAAGGGTGTATATGGAAGAAAATATCCTTGTTCATAGAAAACAAAGACAAGTATTCTCTTTAAAACTCTGTGTTCACTGAAGTACCTTTAAAATGGAATTTGTGGTTAAATTTTCTGAGTCTGAAATAGTGCTGTTTTACATATTCAAATCTTAAAACATTTAAGATTTAATAATTCAATATTAATAATATGGGATAATAGTATTACTAATGTTCAATGTTTTACCATTTTTCTGGTGGAGACAAATCCGAAACAAATCAGCATCATTAATTTATCCAAGACGGTTCCGTCTGAACCCTGTCAAATTCATTAATGATTCTCTGAACTACAAGTCTATACTGTAAATTCTAGAAAAGAGTAGATCTGTGTTTTAACTTACAGAACACATATACTTAAGGTGCAAAAGTAAAATTCCAGGTAACATCATAAACAAGGTAGACTGATAAAAATGTGAGTTGAAAATATAAAATCTTCTTGTTCTGAGAAAGGGAATTCTTTCCCAAGACTGACATTTTTCAAAGTCCTACTTTTAAAATATTGAGCTGATTAAAAGCATTTAAGACAACATCTATGCTAATAGGTCAACAATTACTCTCATATTTTAAGTTTTTGTTGGAAAGGATACGATTATATTTATTATCCCAATTCTTCCCAGATCAACAATGCCATCCAACTCACCCAACTTGTTGATATCATTTAATATATATATATATATATATATATATATATATATATATGGAGCTCAATTTGTCCTGTCTTTGTACTCTTGGATATGTGGCCATGTACTGGAGTGTGGTCATCCTATCAGGGGTCACACCATTAAAAAAAGCCTTTTTTCTTTGTGTGTCTATCAATGACCATCATTGCCAGGAGCTCCTCCACTAGCAGAGATATTTCATGTTATTCCCCTACCCTTGCTGGGTATTCAGATTCTGCCATCTGACACAGTCTTGTATAGGTCTTGCTCACAGTGTCACATGTGCTATGTATGAGTTCATTTGTGTAACTGTCTTAGTGTTGTGTTTTGAGCAGCCACAATCTTCCCACTTCAATTTTCAGGATAATCCCTGAGAATTGAGAAACATATGATAAAGATATCCATCCCACTTAGGATGTAACACTCCATATTCACTTGTCCTCTGTATATTAACAAGTTGGAAGTCTCTGTGGTAATCACTATCTTCCAAAAAGAAGCACTTCTGGTGAGGCTTGAGAGAATATAAATAAGTCACTAAAATTTAGTCAAGTACTATGTCCATTTAGCAGAGTAGGTCCTCCCCTAGGGCCTATGTTTACACTGGTTGTTGGCCCTGATATTGGTGTCAGGTATGAGTTCCACCTTGTAGAGTAGGCTTTAACATATAATCATAAACTGTGATCATTCCAATAGGATTGCTGCTACAATTGTAGGAATGGATATATCGTCTTTCAATTATTTTAATTAGATTTTTTAATCTTATTTTATGTGTGACTGTTTGCACACATGTATGTTTGTGCACCATGTTCATGTTCAGTACCACCAAAGGCTAGAAAAGATTGTCAGATCTCCTGGAACTAGAATTACAAACTATTGTGAGAAACCTGAGTGCTAGAAATCAAACTTGTGTCCATTCCAAGAGCAACAAGTGTACTCAACTGCTCAGCCATCTCTTGGGCCAGTATCACACATCCCAACAGGCCAGTCAGTTTTTGAACTCAAAGAGTTCACATCTGGATAAGTATCAAGATTAATTTTTCTCCTTTCATTGCAAGCACTGTACCTTTTAGCACCATGAAAGCTAGCCTGTGGGGAATGAAGCTTCCAAATGAGTACCTGCTTGGTTTTCCAGTGTTCTGTGACACAAATATGTGCCAGTTTCAGTAATAGACTCTTATCACTACAAACATTGGGATTTTGATTTGCTATTCTGTGGATTCTAAATAGAGCGACCCCATTTAAAAGTACTTTAAAGTGTGTGTGTGTGTGTGTGTGTGTGTGTGTGTGTGTGTGTGTGTGTTTTATGGACCTTCTTCAGTATTCAGTTTTCATATGACTTTTTTTTAACTTATTTTTCCAAAAACAATTTTCTATTAGATAATTTCTTCACTTACATTTCCAATGCTATCCTGGAAGTCCCCTATACCCTCCCTCACCCCACCCTGCCCCCCAACCCACCCACTTCTGCTTTCTGGCCCTGACATTCCTCTGTACTGGGGTACATAATCTTCACAAGACCAAGGGCCTTTTAAAAATTTTTTTGTGCTGCTTCTCTGATGAACTTACACCTCAACCCTGGCCTCCCACGCCCCACTCCGTTTAGTCCTTCCTTTCCATTATTCTCTTTCCTTCCTTTGTACCAATTCTTTCTATGTCACCTCCCTTAAAATATCTCGAAAACAGCCCCTTATTGATTTTCTGACCTCTGTGGGATTTCCAAACACACATAGTTAAAGGTACAAATCTGACATTCTGCAGTGAAACATGTGATATTTGTAGAATTACAGCTGAGTTGTTTCACTCACAATGATTTCTATTTCATCTTTATTGACTTATGGGTCTCATAACTTAAATTTACTTAATTCTGTAAGAAAATCATATTGTGTAAATGTATCATTCACCTCTTGATAGATGTCTAACTTACTTCAAGTCTTCTGGCAGTGAGATATTGATTTTTTTTTTAATCATTGAGACAGAATTTCTTTGTATAACAGCCCTGGCTGGTCTTGATCTCACTTTGTAGCCCTGGCTGGCCTTGAAATCACAGAGACCCACCTGCCTCTACCTTCCCAGTGCTGGGATTAAATGGGTACACCACCAGCATCAAGATGAGATATTGAAATCTTTTGAGAATATGGCCAAAAGTAGTGTGCTTGGATCATTTAAGGAATATATTTGTAGCCTTTTACAAAACGGCTATGCTGACTTCCATAGTGTGTGCATTGGCTTGCACCCCCACCAGCAGTGATTACATTTTGCTATGTCTCTAGAACCTTGCCAGTGTTTGCTATAATTTGCCTTTATTCTATTTCAGCCATTGTAATTTGAGTAAGATGGAATTTTAAAAGAGTTTTATTTTGAATTTCCACAGTGGCATGCCTAGAAGGATATCCAATCTATGGACATGGTATCATGACCTTATGAGGAGGGAGAACACCCTCATAAAAGTAGGGTGAGGGAGAATGGAATAGGGGGTTTCCAGAGGGAAAACCTGGAAAGGGAATAACATTTGAAATATAAACAAATAAAATATCCAATAAAATTTTAAGAAAAAAAATTATGATTGTATGAAATACTCCAATTGTAATTTGGTGCTTGTAACCTGGATGTGTAGGTAACTCATACTCAAAGATAATAAAAGATACAAACTCTGGACATAGGCCTAGAAAATATCACAATCAATCTCTGTCAAAATTAGCTGAACTGCTCCAAATTCAGTCATTGGTATGAGGGACTGGAGATGAAATTTATTCACAAGACTACTGACATAATAATTTTGTGCCGTGGGTTAATTAGCAACAGTTATAACATATTGATTCTTAAAATATCATAGCAATACGTTTCATAGTGTTTCAAAGAGGACAAAGTATAAAAGTCACCATAAAGATTATGGATTTGAGGAAGGCAAATGCACAATGTGAAACAATGAAACACGTTGCAGTGATTACCAAAAAACTGGCAAAAATGCTTAGAATAATGGTATTTCACCAGTAAAGCACACATGCAAATTATGTCAGCCATGATCTGATTTATAGGTGTTCCCGCCCGGAACATCCAGCAAGCAGAGAGCACTAAAATTATCCAAAAACTATAAATTGCTGAGGTCTTGTTTGTGTATCCTAATCTCTATGCTCATTAGATTAAGTTAAGCATGTCAGGGATACACGCTAGGTTTTTAAACATGTGCAAAGGCTATCTGTAATGTCCTTGCCATGTTGAGAAGAACCATGCACATTAAACATGGAGAAAGGGGATTTTCCCTGGGTGTATTAAACTTTTCACCTGAGCATCGATTATATTTTGTCTTAGTCTTCTATACATAAATGGAATTTCATCATGATTCTTTTTAATCACTAAGTGACAACGATTTATTCTTTTGTGTTTAAATTACTTTTTCTGAAATGTATGCTTTTTATTCTCTTTTAAGCACAAAAGTAGCCCTGTCTCAAAACAATAGAAAAAAAAGAGATATTAAGAAATTTTAACATAACACAGATTGCTTCCAAATTGTCAGTTGTTTCTAAGTGAATGGTAAAATCAAGATTCATTCTTACCCTCGTTGGCTAGGCATTGTAAATGACTGTTGTCATAAATAATATACCTAACAAAACTAAGAGTGTAGTTATGACTTTCCTGCGGAATGTAATGTGCAGATGACTAGTGAGCCAGCTACCCGTCTTGATCAGTTGTAAAGCCAGAGTTAGTCCACAGGGACTGCTGAAAGCATTGCTAATTCTTCGTGCCTTAAGTATGTAATCATATCCTAGAGACTTGAGTTACATTCTGATAACAAAGTGCCTCACTTACAGAAGGCAAAACATGCTGTCCATGGAAGACCGGAGTTAAAAGGTCTACCCATAAATTTCACATGGACACGCATGACAACACTTCTATTGAAGGGTGTTATGTGCTATCAGTGTCCTTGTGTCCTGATCCAAGGACAACTCCTAGCATTTTAGTTCAGGCTTTTTACCTCTTAGATTTACGATTTTACATTTGAAGCAATTTTATTGTCATTTAAAACAGTAAATGCAGATTACAGAAAATTAATTTTCATGTAAAGTAACCAAAGAAGCATGCATAACATCATGATCTTATAGAAAAGACTTCTAAAATTACCAGAAAATTTTAAGCAAATATGTCATTGTGCACAATTTAAAACTCTGATGACTCATGGCATTAAGTGATAAACACATGAGGTTAGAAATTGTTTCTGGTTCCTATTTGAAAATGCAATTGTATAATAATTGGTCATAGAAATTGAACAAAATTATGACCCTAGCTTTCATTAGTAAATTAAAGGGAATATCTAAGTCTATTATCAGGATAATTAATACATAAAAATATGCTATTGTACTTTGGCTGTAGATTATTTCTATAATTGTCACAGTTCATTGTTTGATTTTAAAGTTCATGTTAAAGTACATACCATAAAAATCTTCCTATTGTAATATAATTTATTATATAGACAAATTAGTATTTTCTAATGAAGTGCCCATTACTTTGTAAGTATATTGAAAATATATTTAGTAATTGGAAAACAAAGCAATATAGTTTATAATACTTTCTGAGTGGTTTTTGCATTTAAGGAAATAAATTGTTCTATAATTAATGTGCTTTTATTAGGACATGGATTTCAGAGATTTTATATTCTAGTTTATTTTTAGAATGAAGACGACTATACAAATTAGGTTCTAAAACATAAGAATTATAATTGTTAATCTTATGATTACTTTGGAAATATCCTATTCTTAATCTTTACTTCAGTTTTTACGTGAATAAAAATTTGTTAATTTCAGGCAGTCATTTAGGGTGTTCATTTGTGATTTATTGTACTATTTTTCTTTATTGATCTATTTACTATAGCCAACAAAATACGAAACCAGTGAGATCCATGAGAGAAGTATTAAACCTGCTGTGGTAGTACATTTCTATAATCCTAGCACTCAGGGGCTGGGCAGGGGTATTGACATGAGTCTGAAAACAGCTTGAACCACAAAGAAAGAATCTGTCAGAAAAGATAACATTTCCAAGCTGAACCAATCAATATGCTATATAAATACATTAACAATCCTGAGCATGAAGACTACTTTAAAACTTTAACCCATAAAAGGCAGTTGGAGAGAGATAGTGAAGTGGCTGGCTCTGATTCCTTGTATACATGCATAATATGTTCAAATAATATTTTTTAAAGTGATTGAATAGCACATACAATTGATCCCAGACCTACAAGGTTGAAATAAAGACTTCTTTAATTTTGAAAACGAAAAAAGAGACAGAGATTTAAGTAGGCTCTTAAGTAAGGACTGAAGCTCCACTTCCAGGCCATCAGGGGTGTTTCTTTCTCTCTTCTGTATGTGTATATTTGCATGTTTATGTGCATTGTGTGTATGTGTGCCTATGTAGTGTGTGTGTGTGTGTGTGTGTGTGTGTGTGTGTGTGTGATGTGTATGTGGAGGGGTAGGGGGTGGCACTGTTTTATCTTAAGTGTAGAGAGTAGAGAGCATTTCTCACTGGCTTAACACTGGCCAAGTAGGTTAGACTGGCTGGCCAGAAAGCTCCAGGGATTTAGGTATCTCTGTCTTCCTAGCACTAGGATTACAAGTGCATTCTTTGATGTCTGCTCTTTGTTACATGGGGCTCTGGGGATAGGACTGAGGTCCTCAGTGAGTATATCAGCTCTATTTGTCTATTGGTAGTCCTTACCTATCTCTCCCCTGATCTCATCAGTGATACAAGGTCTACTTTCTATTCCGTGCTTTGCTCTCAGCTCAATGGCAAAAGAGCTCTGTGATGAAGCTACGAGGACAATAGGAAAGTGAGATCCTCAGGTGTACCCCACCTTTAGTGTAGGCAGCAAGCAAATTCTTAACCCCAGCCTCCCCTCTTCTCATCCTCTAACACAGACTCTCCCATTTTCCCCTACTCTGCTATCTTAATGCTTCTGCTTTGAGGAAATATTCATCTTTTATTTCAAGTTGGTTTTCTACCTAAGGGAAAATGAAAGTCCTTTTACATTCTATGTACTAAGTCAAACAGCACCATGTGTGAACCTTTAACTTATTTTTTTTCTTCCCCTAAATGGCTCATAAGGAAGAAGATCAAGGAGGCGAGGTCATTGAAAACAGAACAGTAGACTGGTGCAGATGATCTCCTTTTCCCTACATAGAGACTAGCATGCACCCAGAGAGGGCACTGTAATTCCTTCCACTTGCTTCAAATATCAAAGTGACGTGAAATCTCTGGATTCCTTGACAGGGAAAGGGCTGGGGTACAATTTTTTAGATGGATGCTGGGTGTCAGAAGAAAAGTTTCTCTGTGGTTCTTAAAACCAGAATCTTTACATCCTGGAAGGCATTGTAATGTCCACCATGTCATGCAGCAGGAAAGAAATAAACATCAACCCATTAGAGTAAAACAGCTCCTGGAATTCTCTCTATACCCATACAGATCACATCAACCAGCTACAATAAATGACTGCACCTCTCCCTCTTTAAATACTCAAAACCTAGTCTACTGTCCCAAACATTGCCGACATACAGCTTAAACTGTCTTCTAGGCTTGCTTGCAAGGTGTTCCATGAGAAAATGTGGGAGGCTTTAATAATATTTTTAGTAAGACTTTGTATTTCCATGGTTTAGTAATAAAGCTGATAAGAACTAACTCCATAGTCTATATAACAGATTTATATATTTTGACTCTCCTAATTATCATTGGGTTTTTAAAGGGTAAATGATAAGAAGATCTATGTCAGGAATGTAATTAGAAGATCTCTAAAGCCTCATCATCAGCAATGTGGTCTCACAGACTAATCACCCTTCTGTAGGTTTCTTTTATGAGAGTTGTAAATCCCTGACCCCCAAATCTCAAGAACCCAAATGTCCTATACATTTATGAATTGTTTATTTAAAATAACAGTTTTTCGCATGCCTTTAATCCCATCACTCGGGAGGCAGAGGCAGGCGGATTTCTGAGTTCGAGGCCAGCCTGGTCTACAAAGTGAGTTCCAGGACAGTCAGAGCTACACAAAGAAACCCTGTCTTGAAAAAAAAATAAATAACAGTTTTCATGTAGTTTGATAATAACCTAAGACAAAATATTGGTCATGAAGAAAACTGTGATTTTCATTCATTCATCCATCCATTCATTCATTCATTTTAGAAAACTATAGCATCTTATGTTAGGAGCTTTACTTAGAAAAATAAAAATAACAACATATTTTAATGAATTAATAATGTGTATTCATAAATATTGGCATTGATTTACCCCCCACACACACACCCAACTATTATACACTCTAAAAGCTAATGGCATTTCCCCCATATGGTAACAGTTGGAACTAGATGTAGAAATGGATATTTTTGAGTATGTGTTCATCATTTAGGACAGGGATCTGTCAGGAAGAAGAATCCTTTCTGGATGCATCTGATGACTTGTGATCCAAGATTATTTTTAAATAGAAAGCAAAAGGAATGGGGAACTTTCTTCTGAGAACAGGAGTGTTTTCTCTTAATATTGTGTTACATGCCAACAGGTTCTCTGGAGCCTGAAGACTGCACAGCTGTGTACATTTGTGTAAAAGATTAGGTTTATTGCATTTCACTGGCCTCTTCTTTTATGGTAACAGTTCTTCAGCTGTCTGCTCTCCCATCTCACTTTCACTTTTAAATTCTGAAACACGTGGATGGTAATTAAACGACTGGAATGTCCTCAGCCTAAGGTTAATAAGCCCAGAGCAATGCATGTGTCCTGCTGGGTGCTGTCATTCACAAAATTTGTCAAGAATTGAAATTAGACATAGAACTGCTCATAATGTTATGCTTGAAAGCATTACAAGGAAAATCAGGGAATAATGGGCCTAGATTGGATTAATATGGCAAAAAAAAGTGTGTTTGTGGGCTAATCATTTTGAATCCAGACTATTTTTCTTGCAAAGAACTAATCTTTTCCTCACTCATTCCTTATCTCCCTCTCCTCAGCTTTTTTTGAAATCAGGGCTCATGACAGAAAGACACACTTTCTGCACTTTTCTTAAATTGCAATTTACTCCTTCATATCTGACTAAGTTGAATTAATAATTTTACTTTTTAATTTACATATTTTCCATTAAAAAATAAGCATTTAATTTGTTGTAGGTTTCTCAGTAATAAAAGGGTGTATCTGTGGGCTTTCACCACTTTTAGATGAATTTAGCCACTTCAACATTGTCACTTGGTGTCATTTCTCTTTGCTGTCATCTCCTATAAATAATCAAAACCTAGTTAACCCTTCATCCTCAAATAAATAAAATTGTCTATGGGGCAAGATGGTCCTTGGATCAAAGTAATTTTTCTTACATAAAAATTGTTTATTAGCAGTCATCATATTCAGACAGGAAAACATTACATTGTCTTACTGTATCTTGTTTTGGCATGTTTGGTTCTTGTCCCTTGGAGGTTTCCTCTTAGCTGAAGGAAAATGGAGGAGGGTTAGAGCTGAGGAGAAACCAGAGCAGGTGGGAGGAGTGGAAGGAGGGAAAACCGGTCAGGATGAGATGTATTGTAAGAGAGAAAAATCTATTTTCAATAAAAAAATCATATATTGTGTATTAAATGTTCTACTTCCAAGATATATTTTTCTATTACATGTATTTAATATAATTGCATGCATTAAATTTTTAAGTTAAAAGTTTTTGTTTTTTTTCTTGGAACATATAGGAATTCTCTCAGTCTGGAATTCACAGGACATGGGAGCTATCATGTTTTTACCCATAAGACTTTGTAACTTCCACTTGGGTGTTACTGACATTTTAGTGCAAAGGAATGAGGTTGGAGCTTGGTTATGCTCCAAAATCAACCCCAAATTGATAGTTCCAGCTTAGGATCACGGCTGTCATAGTGAGTGCTGACTGCCTTACTGTAGTAAGAGACACTTATATGCTTTAAGACTGAGCTTTGACTTTATTTTATGTTTTGTTCAATACGTATGCTTATCATGATTTCATAATGAACACATTTGTTCAGAAAAACACGTTTGTCTTATGTGAATTCTACCTTTAAATCTTAAGTTCTCTGTGTTTGAGGGTACAAATAGAAGGGAAAAAAAACTATAAAGGTCCACTGGGGGAGAGAAAGAAAAGAGATAGTAGAACACTGGTTGTATAACGTGAAAGGAGTAAGGAAGATTGAAGTGTGGAAGGAAGGCAGAGGAAGGTTTGCGGAGAAATAAGCAAAACCAAAGCTATCTGAACCATTACATTACATAGACAACTCCTATTTTGTATGCTTCCAAAATGAAAATGAATATAAAGACCCTAAAAGGAGTTACCCTGCACAAGGGTTATGTTCTCCTCCAACTAGTCACTGTTATGTCAAATTGAAAACCGAAATCTAGGTATAGGAGGGTATTAGCTTAGGAGTTCCTAGTAGGCAGCCCAGAGATTATGAAGCAGTATAAATTATTTCCATTTTCCTTGTTTGCCCATTATAAACATTTCAAATATTGGTTATTTAAAATATTCTTAGAACTTTTATTGGATGAACTGTTTAAGAAATTCAGAGTAACAACAACAAAAAAAAACATCACAAGGGAATGGTGATGACTGAGCAGTTTAAACCATTTCTTGCCCTTGCAAGCTATTTGGATTCAGTTCTCTATACACACAGTTCACAACCACACATACATTCAGTTTCAGCGTATCAGATGCCCTCTTCTAACCTGAGAGGGACCAGGACTACATGATCCCATGCACACATGCACACTTGAACACCATATACATAAAATAAAAGAATAAATGTAAAGTCTCGGGTAAAAAAGAGTTCGTTAAGGTTACTGTCACTTATGTATTGGAATTCTCAGGGATTTAAACTCTATAAAGTCAGTCCATAATCATAACTAGTTTTTAATGATGAATAAGCTAATGAATGCTCTCTAAAGATGAATTCCAAAGACTTATATAAAAAATATAGTTTCAAATATGTCAAAGTAAACAGTCTGTTTTTAACAGTGGAATAAATTGCAATATGAGTTAAAGATCACTTGCCATATATGTACAACTCAGAAGTTTAAGGTATTTGTAGATTTCTGCAAGAATCATCACATTTTAGAACTCTACTTCCCAAATAAGCAGGTCCTCCACGCTCTGCCCTCTCCTTTATAGTTCATCTTGCATCTGTACTGAAGCCAAGACTATAGTCAATGTGTTTTTGCCTCTCAGGACTCTCCTTCCCTTTATATTTTTATGTAAGTAGAATGATGCAGTATATAACATTTTGAATTCAGCTTCTTCTGGTTGTTATGTTCCTAAGATAATCCTGTTAAAATTCATTCCTTCCTTTTGTAATAGTATCGCACTGTTGAGCATGACATGCTGGGCTTATCCATGCATCTGCTGACAGAGATGTGGACTGTTTCCATGGCTTGGATATTAAGAACAATGCTATTATAAGCATTCAAGAATACATCTGTGCAAACATGTTTTGATTTATTTTGATAAAGAGCTTATGGAATTATGCTTATTTAGTATTTTGGGGTTTAATTTCTAAAGATACTTCTAAACTGTTTCTAGAGTGGCTGTACAATTTTATGTCCTCTAAGCAATGGGTGGAATTCTAATGTCTCTGGTTCTTACCATTCTCACAATTGTTATAAGTTATATAGTTCTGTATGTTGGTATAATTCTCACTTTAATTATATATTAAATGTAATTATAAATGAATATAATGTAATTATATTGTATATTAAATTTGTAATAAGTGTGTATGGGAAGATTATGTTTGTGTGCATGTGTGTATGTGCATGTGTTTATGCACATGCATGCATGTGTGCTCACAGTTGATATGTTGAATTGCATGCATTTTATGTAGGTTACTACTTTGATTTATGAAAATGAAACTGTTATTTTCACATTCAGTGAAATGCCCTCATGTTTCTCACACATTTTGTACCAATCAGAGGCACATTGTCACATCTTACAGGTATCCTCTGAGGCAGAAATGTTACTTCTAGTTGTGAAATGAGACAGTATAAGTCTACAGTTCTTGCTGCTTTTCTGATTGTTTTGGTTATTTTAGTACTTTTCCATTTCCAACCGATCTGTGAGATCTTTTGATTTTTTTCATCAGTTTCCTTTCACTGCTTAGGTTTCAAGTGAGGATATCAGGATAAATTACAGTCATGGCTTTCAAGGTTGTGTTCGGCTGGTTCTTCATTCCCTCACAAAATATCTGCTGTTAAGTACATAAAGAAAATAATAGATCAGGGCATCTTAATTCTTTCATTTTCATTCTTATAAAATAATCTGGATTTAGTGAGAATTGTTATTGATTTATAATGTTCTGGACTTCTTTAATTCTTTATATATCGCTTTCCTAATGTACTCATGTTGACCTTTTGGACTGCTAAGTGCAAGATCTAGGGCAGAGTCAGGAGACAACTTTGTGAGGCTGATTCTTTCTTTTAGTTTGTCTCTAGGTTTCAGGAATTAAAGTCAGATCATCAGACTTGGAGGCAAGCATTTTACCTGCAAAGCTTTCCTGCTAACCCCTTGGCATTCTGACTTTCTTCCTCACACCCACCTCTCTGTGTCTCTTTCTAATGAGAACAAACACAACATATTCTTAATTCTTTACATGACTCATGTTTTTTTTTTTTTTTTTTTTTTTTTCTGAAAATCTTGGCATTTTAACCACCTAATTTTTCATTTATCTTAAGGTGGTGATTATTATTGTTTTGTTTGTTAATGTGGTCGCTTATTACTTCAGATTTTCATTTTGGCTAAATCTATTTCTGGTGTGGTGTATAGTCACAGATGCCTCTATTGAGTTATTTTTTGTTTTGTTTTAGAATCTGGATCTCCAAAATATTTTCCTCTGCCTGCAAAGTTCAGTTGTTGGCTGATTATTAGAAAAAACACTGTGCTCAAGCATCTGGAGACAATAAAAGCTTCTTTATGCCACTGACTAGACTCTGTGTGAATAAATGAGTATGTTCAAGTTCAGATTCTATGTTTTGGTCCTTGCTGCTCCAATAGAACCATCCATGGCTTCCGTGCACACATGGATAGCCTCAGCTAGACATTTAACTGGCTTGAGTTGTTAGGCCTCTTCTTTGTATGTGTGCACTCTGGTAAGAATTTGACTGCTCACTCATAATCAATGTACTGTCAAGTTTCCCAACAGTACTGTCAAGTATGGTTACAGCTCAATGTTCCAATAAGAGTTGGTTCCCACTTACCTCAAAGACAAAGCACCTGGTTCTCACAGCCCCTTGCTTTAGTCTGTGACCACCCTGACGCACAGTTCAGGGACTGTAAAAGTTGTGACACAAGAAACAATGAGACTCAAAGGTTTCCTGCCATTCTTACCTCAGCTTAGTCGTTTTTCAGGCAAAAACCCTTCACGGTGTTCAATCCCTAGAAAATAGAAATGGTGGTTTTTATACTTTATGCCCTGCAAATATGAGAAGAAAGGTTGCCAATCTCTTTATTTTGGCATATCTGGGGAACTATGCCATATCTTTGAGGTTTAAGGTAGTTTATCTACTTCTGATTTGTTCACACAAGGGCAAAACTATTAATATTTTAATCAAGGTAAAGAGGTGTTTCCATAGCTGTCATTTAATTGTGTTTTCTGGAAGCTTTAAGGTTGAGACACCATTTTCCTGAACACATTTTCTATTGTGATGTTAGTGTGATTATCTCAGTTTCTCAAACCCAAATTTCTATTGGGTTTCATCTGGCGGCACCTATACTGCTGATTCATCTGTGCTCTCTTTTCCCTGGCACTACATATTTTTACCAAGGGCCAGAGGAGAATACTGAATATGAAGAATGAAAAAGAGACTATATAAAGAAGTACTCTTCAAGTAAGGCAGCAGAAAATTGGGTGCAGTAGAGCAATGCAAACTCCTGAATCATGCAGCTAAATAAAAATGTGTATCTAGATCTCTCTCAAGCCCCTTAATTTCTAATTCATGTATTTTAAAGTGAGGTAAAGCAAATTAAAAGGTATGAGAATTCTTTTCAAAAGGAGAGAACTTAAATAGGAGATAGAAAAATAGCACTGCCTTTTTAGCCCAACAGAATAAAGGTAAACAGGTGACATAAGAAATTATGAAGGTGAGTGAACATGGCATATATGAAGTAGGAAGAGCACTTTTTGGAGGAAATAGAAAGGATTATAAATAACTAGCTTATAAAAATTCCCCTCCGATTTTTTCTACTTTGTAGGAAAGTTCTAATATTTTAGATACTCTTTCAATTCAAGATTTAACTCCCAGATCTTCTCCAATGTTGCCAATATATCACTGCTTTAAGGTTGAAAGAATTCTTTTATTTAGTCTCCTGGCATTTTTCCTTTGAATATCTTGGCTTTAGAAAATTTGGAATTTCTAATAGAAATTATAGACAAAATCCACAACAGATGGGAAGAAACTATAAAACTCCTGAAAGATAGAACATCTCTTCAAGACTCCAGACAAGTCGTGTGCCACATACTCTGTTTGCAAAACCTCCCTTCAATTTGCTTCCCATTTGAGTCTTAGAAAGGGGAAATACAGTGTCAATTTTTGCTATAGACATGGTAAAATCAACACATTGTTTATGTTTGTGTATGTGTTTGCGTGTGTGTGTGTGTTTGTGTGTGTGTGCATGCTAAGCGCTAAGTTAAACACAAAGCAAGTTGAATGTAACTACTCGCAGAAACATTTACAAGGTGAACAAAAAGCTTCCATACAACTTTAACCAAAATTAAAACATAGGACGATGTCCATGGTCCAGCTTCATTTCTAAAGAGCAACATGTCATATTGAAAATGTTCCTGGAGAATGAGGAACTTACGGGTTTCCTGGACTCTACATACTACATAGCAACTTTATGTTTTGATTAGTTTTGCTCTATGTCTTCCCTTCTGCATCTGACCCAGCCTGAACAGAATTTGACCAGCATCCAATCTTCCTGTGTCATCTCTCTGGGGAACTACTTGTGATTGTAAAGGAATGTTTTCCTGCTAATTCTTATGTTCTCTCCATCAGCTAATTAGGCTGGCATGGAGTCACATATTCCTGATAAGAAAATCCCTGAGGACTGGGGTGGGACTACTAAAATGCTTTTACAGATTGACATTTGTTTGAATCCGACAGGTTTGTGTTTATCAGATGTGCTATGGAAACATATCTTTGAATTCAACATATGCTGTTAGTTTCATTACTCTACTGTATAAATAAAACTGAAACCACTGAAGAGTGAGGCCAAACTCAATATGTCAAAGAATCACACCTATTAACAAGAGGTTTCTGAGAAAGGAATTAGATTGGCAGCAATAAAAACCCTATAAGTGTCATGTATGCCAACAGATATCATTTCAATAGTGAAGCCAAAACTTTTAAATGTTAAAACATTGGGCAAAAATAAGGTTTTACTTCTCTTCACAATGCCAATATTAATATATCTTTTTCTGTTGACTATATTTCCCTTTATCTTACAAAAACAATAATCCTGTGGAAAACTTATAAAAGCTAAATAAAACTTTAAAATGATTGGTGCTTAAACATGAGGTGACAAGGACAACAACGGATATTCCAAAGCGAACAAGGGCAAGACAATGAGACCTCAACACTACACAAAGAACTACAAGGGCAAGACAATGAGACCTCAACACTACACAAAGAACTACAAGGGCAAGACAATGAGACCTCAACACTACACAAAGAACTACAGACAGCTCGGGGATGCTGAGATACGAGAAAAAATGCCAGTTCTTTATTCAATACAAAATGGTGAACTCTAAAATATGTGTGTATATGTGTGTGTGTGCATATGTGTGTGTGTGCATATGTGTGTGTGCATTTATGTGTGTGTGTATTTATATGTGTGTGTAGGTATATATATATATATATACCTACACACACATATATATATATATATATGTGTGTGTGTGTGTGTGTGTGTGTGTATCTATATATTATATAGACTAAGTATGTATACAATTGTACACATGTATGTAACAACAATGAATGGAAAAAGAAATCTGGAATTTGAATGGAGGTAGCAAGGAGGGGTACTTGAGAAAAATTTTGGTAAGGTAATGGTATAATTATATAATAATTGTAATTATTGTATTAATTATTTCTCAAAAGCTAAAAAAATGAGTCAATATAATATTTTATATTAAGTTTACTTATGAAATGCTAAGAATGTGGTGGTACTATAGAGCATTATCTTTTAAAGTAGATGAAGGTTAATGATTTGTTTGAATTAATTTTATATCCAGCCATTTTGCTGAAGTCATTTATCAGCTGTGGGAGTTCTCTGGAGGAATTTTTCCTGTCACTTAAGTATACTATCAAATCATCTGTAAATAGTGATATTTTGACTTCTTCCTTTCCAATTTGTATCCCTTTGACCTCCTTTTGTTTTCTAATTTCTCTAGCTAGAACTTCGAGAACTATATTGAATAAATAGGGAGAGAGTGAGTAGCCTTGTCTAGTTCCTAATTTTAGTGGGATTGCTTTACATTTCTCTCCACTTGGTTTGATGTTGGCTACTGGTTTGCAGCATATTGCTTTTATTATGCTTAGGTATGGGTCTTGAATTCCTGATAATTCCAAGACTTTTAACATGAAGGGATACTGAATTTTGTCAAATGTTTTTCAGCATCTAATGTAATGATCATGTGATTTTTATAACTTGAGTTTGTTTATGTAGTTGGTTACATTGATGGATTTTCATATATCGATCCATCCCTGCATCCCTGGGATGAAGCATCCTTGATCTTGGGGAATGAACGTGTTGATGTGTTCTCTGACTTGGTTTGCAAGAATTTTATTGAGTATTTTTGCATTAATATTCATAAGGGAAGTTGGTCTGAAGTTCTCTTTCTTTGTTGGGCCTTTGTGTGGATTTGGTAGCAGCATAAGTGTGACTGTGACTTCATAGAATGAATTGGGTAGTGTTCGTTCTCTTTCTGTTTTGTGGAATAGTTTGAAGAGTATTGGTATTAGGTCTCCTTTGAAGGTCTGTGCTAAACCCATATGGTCCTGGTCTTTTTTTTGGGGGGGGGGCAGATTTTAACAATGATTTCTATTTCTTGAGGGGTTATTGGACTGTTTAGATGGTTTATCTGATCCTGGTTTAACTTTGGTATCTAGTATCTGTCTAGAAAATTGCCCATTTCATTCAGATTATCCAGTTTTCTTGAGTATAGGTTTTGTAGTAGATTCTGATGGGCTTTTTAATTTCTTCAGTTTCTGTTGTTATATATCCTTCTTCATTTCTGATTTTGTTAATTTGGATACTGCCCCTGTGCTCTCTGATTAGTGGGCCTAAGGGTTTATCTATCTTGTTGATTTTTTTCAAAGAACCAGCTCCTGGTTTGGTTGATTCTTTATATAGTTCTTTTTGTTTCTACTTGGTTGATTTCACCCCCGAGTTTGATTGTTTCCTGTTGTCTACTCCTGTTGGGTGTATGTGCTTATTTTTGTTCTAGAGCTTTCAAGTGTGCTGTCAAGCTATTAGTGTATGCTCACTTCAGTTTCTTTTGGGGGGCACTCAGAGCTATGAGTTTTCCTCTTAGCACTGCTTTCATTGTATCCCATAAGTTTGGGTATGTTGTGGCTTCATTTTCATTAAATTCTAAAAAGTCTTTAATTTCTTTCTTTATTTCTTCCTTGACCAAGCTATCATTGAGTAGGGCATTGTTCAGCTTCCATGTATATGTGTGCTTTCTGTTGTTTTTGTCATTATTGAAGACCAAGTCTATGGTGATCTGATAGGATGTATGGGATTATTTCAATTTTCTTGTATATGTTGAACCCTGTTTTGTGATTGTTTATATAGTTAGTTTAGGAGAAGGTACCTTGAGGTATTTAGAAGAAGGTACATTCTTTTGCTTTAAGATGAAATGTTTTACAGGTATCTGTTAAATCTTTTCTCCTATAATTTTTAAAAGGTATTTCTGGCCCTTTAAGTTGGGAATCTTTGCTCTCTTCAATACCTATTATCCTTAGATTTGGTCTTCTCATGGTGTCCTGAACTTCCTGGATGCTTTGGGTTAAGATCTTCTTGCATTTTGCATTTTCTTTGACTGTGGTGTCAATGTTTTCTTTGGTATTTTCTGCACCTTATATTCTCTCTTCTATGTCTTGCATTCTGTTGGTGATGCTTGTATCTCTGATCTCTTTCCTAGGTTTTCTGTCTCCAGGGTTGTCTCCTTTTGTGGTTGGTTACTTTATTGTTTCTATTTCTTATTTTCTCTCTCTCTCTCTCTCTCTCTCTCTCTCTCTCTCTCTTTCTTTCTCTCTCTCTCTCTTGTTCTCTCCTTGTCTTGATGATGAGGAACAATAGATCTAAGGGAGAAGGGAGATAGAGGCAGAAATAGAAAAAGAAGAAGAAGAAGAAGAAGAAGAAGAAGAAGAAGAAGAAGAAGAAGAAGAAGAAGAAGAAGAAGTGGTGGAGGGAATGTAATGTATGAGAGAAAAAATTTAAAAAGGAAATTTTAAAAATCCAAATAATTATTACAGATGTAGAATCAGATATAACAGTAACAAGTCTCCTGACCAAGAAAAGCTCAAGGACACACAGATTCGCTGATGAGAACTTTTAGTCTTTAAAAAATTGTCACTATGCCTCAAATGTGGCAAAAAGTACAAGCAGAGCCATGATGTCAGTTTCCACCAGGGTCTCAAAACATTGTGAACATATAGTAAAATTAGAAAAGTGCAGACTAGTGTCTGAGAAGTCCTCAGAACAATACTACCAAACCAAATCCAATAACAATTAAGTATAATTTATACATATATAAGTATGCATATATTCTTTAATTCTCATTTTAACTCTTATATTTTGATTATATTTCTAGCAATTTATCCATGTTAATGTTATTGAAGCAATGAATACAGTGAAAACTCTGCCTATATACAAACAGTACCCATGCAATAATAACACTGTCCCCTTACGTGATAAACATGTTTTGAGTCACACTTTTTATCTAGTTGTATAAAAATATTGGGGTCTTCAAACCTATAGATGGAAGAATAACATGAACTAACTAGTACCCCCTGTGCTCATGTCTCTAGCTGCATATATAGAAGATGATGGCCTAGATGGCCATCATTGGGAAGAGAGGCCCCTTGGTCATGCAGACTTTATATGCCCCAGTACAGAGGAACACCAGGGCCAAGATGTGGGAGTGGGTGGGTAGGGGAGCAGGCCCAGGAGGGGGGAGGGTATAGGGAACTTTTTGGATAACACTTGAAATGTAAATGAAGAAAATATCTAATAAAAGTTGGAAAAAAAAGAAAAAAATTGTTTAACAACAACAACAAAAATATTGCGTTTCCTTTAGTCATTCTGGCTACTTGAAAAATAAAAATTTTGACATAGAGCTGACTAATTCTAAACATGGTATTCCTGTTCCATATATGTATTTGAATAGAGTAGTGCTTCTGGTGTTGAGAAATTTTAAATGTGCTAATATACAAGGAAAACTTGCAAAATCTCAACAGGTGTTACCCAGAATGAGAGAGCAAGAAATGGTGGCTGAAAGTGAGACAGAAGGTAGTTCAGCTTCTTGCTTCATTTAGAGTTACCTGTCACCAACATTATTTGTCAAGTTTCTTTTTTTTTCCTGCCTCTTCTTTTTCTAATCATGGTCATTGTTTATCTTTGTTGCTATACTGTGTATTTGCTCTCTTGATTAACTTACACTTACATTTCTATTAAAGCACTCTATACATTAAAAGGTTATTTTTTTTATCTCATCTACTCTACCAGAAGGTTCGAGTTTCCTTGTTGTTTTCCTTCTTGCAAAAATTAAAGTTTCAAAATTTGAGAAAGAATACAGATACGTAAAAACTGTAACACTTGCATTAAAAAAAAATGACATGGCTTACCAGTTTTTCATTTTAATTTGGCATTTGGCTTGATTCTTAGCACACTTAAGGAGGTGAATCAATCTTTTCAAATGAGGAAATAAATAAAGACTTCACTAACCTGTTGCCTATTTGGGTTTAGTTGATTTTTACTATTTCTTCCTTCTGCCATTATTATGGGAACAATCTCTTGCTGAAATACTGGAAATTGTACTGGCTTTACTATTGTCCATTTTTTTGTAAAGTTGATCATATTAATTTACTATGGGTGTTATTTTTGTAGATTTCCTCCTATGCATATTCTAGGACCACCTTACACTTGGGAAAGCAGTAGATCACAGATTGCTAAATTGGGGCGGGGGGACTGGATATGCAGAAACAACCTGCAGAAGTTTTCTTTTCATATTCTTCCTTCCAAAAACTGAAGTTTTGTAATTCAGAGAAATACTACAGATGCTAAAAAATGATAACAATTTCATAACTTTGTTCTCTTAAATCTATACTAACAAAACTAAAACCATAATTTTTATTCTTCTCTCATACATTTTGTCCTGACTGCAACTTTCTCAACCCTCCAGTTCTCAAAGTCCTCCCGACCCCTCCCACTTTCTTCTAGATTTAGTCTACCCCCATTTTCATAGGATGCCTACAAAACAACAACAACAGCAGCAGCAGCAACAACAACAACAACAACAACAAAACAAGAAATATCATTTTGAGTTGTCAGGTCATCAAGACCTATTTACAATACAACTATGTTAGAAATGCATTTCTAGCATTATGCTTCAATAAAGGTCCTTAAAGTTAACAAGTATTGTTACATGAATCTGATTGAATGTCTTCAAATGGACTGTCCTTTTCAATCTAAATATTATTCTTTCAAATATGTATTCTTTGGAATTGCATTTCAACTGTGAGCTTCTAAAAATTTACCCGAAAAGGAAAAACTTGTTCTGTTTAGACATTTTTAGGGCTGAAAATGATGGAACTTATTAAACCTGAAATATAGTTCATCAGAATTCACAAAGTACCTTCAAAGCATTCTTTTAAGTGGACAAGGTCATTGCTGAGGGAATCTTTCTTGACACTGACGTAGTGTTTCTTTAATGCACACTCCTCTGTCATTACCTTTTCCTTGACACTTAGGTTCGTTTACTCTACTAGTCCACTGAGATCTGGCTCAGGATTAGAAAGTGTGTGCACAACATGAGAAATGCAGGTTTCTTCATCAAGAGATAGAGGGAATATACTGAAAATATATAAAGGAACCCATCTTAATTTTTTTAAAAAAATTACTTTGCTCATTGAGTACTGGTATCTACCAAATCATACTATAAGCAGCATACAATTATATTTTCACCAAAAACTCCCAGTGTATACTTATCCAAGCTAATGTAAGTAAAGAAATTGAGCAAGTAAAACTGAAACAGCTGGCAGATGAGCTATATTTAATGAACCATTGATTTCAAAACAAAAATCCCTGAGTGGACTTAAAGTGAGTCATTTCCATAATTCATTTGATAGTGTTTCCTTTGTTGAAATAAATGCACAGACTAGTAAGGCACTGTATAAAAGTAAAATAAGCAAGAGTATTACAACCATATTCCAAACATTTTAGTAACCCCTGTGATGGGCCAGTTCCCAGCCCAGGACTCAAGTGTCAGCCTACACCATGCTCCACTTGAGTTGTACATAATTCTCTTTTCAAATTCTTTTCTAGGGGCTAGTGTCTATTACAGCAGTTACATATAGTGCAACCCATTTTCTATTTCATTTAAAATTACTTTTTAATGTAGTAGTCTACTTAGTGAGATTTTTCCAAGTTTAGTAACTTTTTCCTCATTAAAATATTAATTTTTCTGTGGACTAGGTTAGCTATCAGATAGTAGTTAGGGTGGTATTGCAGAAGGGCCAAATTGCTTCCTGCTGAGCTCAGTGTGACTACTTGAACCAGTCTGATCTTGGCAGTCTTAGCGTTTTAGCTATTATTATGGTTAATTTTATTCCTATTACACTCAAAAAAAGGGCTAAACTGTTCTATTTATGTGGGTGTTATACTCAAACTTACCTGGAAAATTTCTGGTCATACCTAACAGAAATTTTAGACTTGGAAAGAATCTCGAAGTTTGCTTTGTTCATCTCCTTACACTTAGACGCTTAATATTAAGTATAAAGCAAGATCTCGCAGAACCTTTGTGATGTAGTAGTGTTGGGCAAGGTCCATTGTAAACAGAACACTCTTTATTGGACAATTTTAATGAGGCTTTGTATTAGATTTCATATTCTTTTTATTTAAATCAAAAATATGTTTATAATATGGAAATACATACTGTGAAGAACAAATACCATAGCACTTTCAAAATTCAAATAATAATATTGACTATTAATATTAAAATAGTGATATTGAAGTAATTAGCATTAAACACAAAGGTACATGTGACATATGAAAAAACCTTTGCATATACTTCAAATTTTGTATTTTTAATTGGAATATAATGTCCATATATCTAATTTAAACTACACTGTGATGTCTGAATACATGTATACAATGTGGACAGGCCACCTCTGGGTAGAGTCAACTCTGTATCATTAGAAGCTCATCATCACCCACAATGTTATGCTGTTTCTTATCTGATCACAATAAGCCCAATCATCTGACAGTTGGATAGGAACCTGTCTCCTCAGAACTTCGCTCTCCTACAATTTCTCCTACATGACACAAGTAGAGAAGAAAAACTCAAGTTAAACATGGTAATATTTCCCATGAAAATGGAAGTAGGAATCGTTTTTCAAGCTCAGTGTCTCATCTCGGTGGTAAAATTCAAGTCAGTTGTTTGTTTGTTTGTTTGTTTGTTTGTTTTTTCTAGAATCTTAACTAGCAACAAGCACTTGAATGAAAATTCATTTCCTATACATCTTTGCTATGAGACTTTCTTTGGCTACCACAGTACATTCTAAGAGGTCTCCAAAGCTGATCAGAAATAACATTCTAGTTCTTTCCCTACAAAAACATTGACTTGTTAGTGGAAAGACACAGGAGGTAAAATCCCAGCTTGTACATGCCTCAGAAGAGCAAGTCTGCACAGGCTCCAACGACTTCCTAGCATTCAAGTAGTCAGAAGCCATTAACTATATGGCATGGCCTCGTTGCTCCTTTTCTTTCCGTTTCAATTCTTCCTCAGATCTCTGCTTCCAGAGCTGCTTTCAGGCAAGTGCTTGCTGCTAGTTAAGATTCTTAGGGGAAAAAAATGAGTTGAATTTTACCACAGTGATGAGACACTGAGCTTGAAAAATGATTCCTACTTCCATTTTCACGGGAAATATTACCATGTTTAACTTGAGTTTTCCATCTCTACTTGTGTCATGTTTCCAGTGAAAGTCTTTAGCTTATCTTCGTGCCTTTCTATTCAAGGGAAAGAAAAATTCTTGTTAACAGATATAAAAACAAGCAGGCCAAACTGGCAATATCATCTCAGGGTGGGGCATATAGTTTTTCCAGGTTAATTTTAGTTTGGCTTGAAATCAAATATTTAGCTTATTGATAATACTGGGTTAGGCATCTTAAACATAACAAAATTCTAAAATTAACATGCCACAGATTTCTTCAGAAATGAATTCTCCTACCTACTTCCATTAAGAATAAAATATGCAAAGATACAACTTTGAAGTTCTAGAAAGGTTTCTGCTGTCTCTAAGAAGAACATAATACATTTAAGGAGACTGGGATTGTCACTGTCATTGCTCTCTTCCAATTCCAATTTGAACCCTCATAGCTTGGTTATACGGCCTAAACTTCCATGGTTACTTTGTGTATACTGGCAGACCTCACTTTAATTAAAAATAAATTATACAATAGTTTTGTATTTATATCCTTTCCACCTCTCTTCCCCCCCCTCATTCATAACCTCTTTTTTGTTGTTGTTAAGCATAGATAGATAGATAGATAGATAGATAGATAGATAGATAGATGATAGATAGATAGATAGATAGATAGATAGATAGATAGATAGATGATAGATAGAACCTCCTAAGTCCATTTGATGTCACTCATATATGCCTGTGTTTAAGACTGACTTTGAAGATCTGGGGTACTAGTCTCTGGACAAGACCGATTCCTTCTTTCAGCAGTAACTGATTGCTCGTTGGCGCCTGGGCCTTATGAGAGTTGTCTGCTTCATACTGGCATATCAAATGAGGTTGTAACTGGGCAGATCTTGTTTAGGTAACGATATTGCTGAAATTCCTTGGGTGCAGCTTCCCTGCCATATGTAGAAGACACCATGTCACAGCAGATGTCATGGGCCTCTGACTCACATAAGGTTTTTACCTGTCCTTCGGTGATTTTTCCTGAAGCTTAGATACAGGGTAGGTATTGAGTTGTAGTTGAGAATCCCAGTCATTTTCTCTCTGCATTTTAAGCAGTTATAGATTTCTTTAATGGTCCCTTTTGCTACAAAAAGATGCTTATTTAATAAAGTGTGAGAGATTCATTTATCTGTAAGTATAAAGCTAAGTATTTATAATCTGGTTAAAGATTATACTAGTTTGTGAATGTGGCTATTGTAGACCCATTCTCTTCTCAGTCTCTGGTCTCTCCACCTATAGGTAGTAGACGAAGGTTACAGTACCAGGCATGAATACCTCCCTATTGAGCTGGCTTGAAATCCAATGAGAAAGCTCCAATATATAAGTGCCCATAATGTGTACCTTCAGGGATATTGTACCATGCTTGTCATCATAGTTCATAGGTTTTACAGATGAGACTGACTATTGATTGCTTTTCTCTCTTAGAAGTTGACATAACACCTCCAAATACTGTGAGAACTATTCCTGGATCAGTTTCAACTCAGTTCTTTTAAGGTCTGTGTCTGAACTGTGTGGTTTACTCAGCAATAGAGTCTTAACTTCTGCATTTGAGAGGCAGTCAAAGGCACGAGTGATAACCTATTGATGACTTTGTATGTAGCATATACCATGACCACTGTTATTACAAGGCACCATGCTTCTGCTGATCCTATTGCCTTGCCAGGTATGAGGTTTCTGCCCAATTTTCATTTTCCCTACACTTTTTTTCTTTTCTTTTCTTTTTTGAGCTTGTGTACTCTGTAAATGCCATAAAGAGAGGTGGTTTATCTGGGGGATAATCTCCTTGAACCATGAAGTCTATGTCTCAGAAGACATCAATATCGACAGTAAGAGTATACTCTACAAAATTTTCCATGAAGAATTATTTTCTGTGTGTGAAATTTTCTTATTTTATAAAAAGGAAATGGATATCAAATTTCATGCGAAATGATATCTCTTTGGTTTAAACAGGGAACAGAGAACGCCTGACAAAAGTGATAATAAACCAAAGAAAACTGAGCCTCTCAGTGGTGTGATGAGATGCCAGGATTACACAGAAAAGCACAATCCATTGATTCTAAGCTGGCCACAACTGCGACCAAAATTGACAGTTTCCTTTTCACTGTTGTTTTGGGGAAAATATCAAGATCTTATTTTACCAGAACATACCCCTCTATCTACAGTCTCTGAATATGTTTGAGCTCTTATTTCTAAAGAACTGAAGCCTAGCTAAAGAGTAATAAACAAATACACCACACCTTCCTGGGAACTGTTGTCATCAATATCCACAGCTAAGGATAACAAAAACAAACAGACAGACAGACAAGGAGTTTAGATACTGATACCATATATCTCAGTGACAGAAGGATGTGAGCAGGAGGTACAATGACCATGACAAGGATATATAAGAAACCACCCAAAGAATATCATGTAAAATCACATTACTATCAAAAGTTCCTAAAGGAACATTCCTAAGAATGGATATGCTGAACTACCTTTGAAAGTACATTGACTTAAGTAAGGAACAGTCTTTTAAGTGTGTTTTACTTTTCATTCACAGCACTTCCTTTGGCTCTTAATGAAATATGCAAAGTGTGTTTGTTCACCATATTTCTTTTCATGGCTGTACACACACATGAATAATTTACATATTTATATACATACTTAGAAAATTGCTTATAGATCTTAAGAACATAAAAGAACATACTGTACTTCTGTAGCTGTATTTCAGATATTTGACTCAGGGCTTAAGAAATGTTCAGAAAATCTTTACTGAATGAATATAAATGAATGACAAAGTTAAAAACAATTGGCTAAACACCCAGTATATTTGAGGAAGTTGCTTATGGTGTTGGAGCCTTTGGTGCTATTTAAATTCTTTAATTCTAACTAGAAAAAAAAAATCTGCAACCATTATGGAAGGAACAGAGAAAGAGCCAAGTTGTAATAAACTTTAGATCCATTGTTAAATGGCCTTGACTTAAATGTAAACAATTGCAAATGGCTGTGGTTGTTTGCCATGTCTTGGGCTAACTCTAAAACCAAAAGATATTTTAACTATTGCTTATCAAATGCTATGACTTTTTTGAAAACAAGTTTCTAGCAAGTAAAGAAGAATTTTTTTCATTATTTTAAACATTAGTTTGTGAGCAGTAAGCTGCTGGATCAAATTCCAGAGCCACAGAGGTGCTGGCTTGAGCTCTACAGGCGACATCAAGCTTAAACTCATGCACTCTTCATTATGAGTGTATATACATCGAAAGCCAGTAACATGTGGAAAGGAAACTTATGCTCAATGATTATTTACTTTGGGCTAAAAATGAATGCCACAGCTGGATTCTTTCTACATCATTTTCTTCCTCATTTAGCCACTGCATTTGAGAATAAGTACATGGGATTGTTGGAGATTTTTGTATTGTTGTAGAAATGTAAATTCCATTTTACTTTATTGTAAGAGGCCAAAGGGCCTCCCTTATAAAGGGCCTTCTTTATAAAGGCCTCTCTTTTAAAGCTCCTCTCTTATTCTCTCTCTCCTTGTATACTTTCTCCACATATATCCTCCATTTTAAGAGCAGTTTTATCTATGATAAGATCATGTTTTACCTCTGCAGAAGGGACATACATAGCTCTCACCCCATCCGTGACGAGATGCAGTCTTCCATGTCTTCGGCTACTATAGCAATGCAAACATAATTCATGTTGCAGCCTAAATTAGAATTCCATACGAATAAGCAGAGCAATGCCCAGGCTTCATGACCTGAACTTGTCAATTACATTACAGAAGGATTTTTTTTTTTTCATTTTTAGCAAAACACATGTTTTATATCCACTGAAATGTTATTTTTCATCAGAAAACTTATAGAGCAGCCTGGTTAAATCTGTATTAAGTGGCCTTGACTGAGAAGTGTTTTTCAAATTAAGGGTTTATTTACCCAGCTTCCTATTGTCACTTGTATTAAGGAGTTTTTACATCATAGTTGAGACTAAGAGAATGACTTTTAAAAAGCAAGTTGCTATCAAGCATGCATTTAGTCTTTGATTCCCTAGGCTAGTGCACACTTCTGTGTAAATGTAAGCATGTGGTGAGTGTGTATGTATGTTCATTGTATAGTATTGGCTGGCCTCAAATTCATTATGTATTCTACCACCACTCTGAAACTCTAATCTTCTACATTACCTTTCAAGTGCTAACCACAAAAAAAAAAAAAAAAAAAAAAAAAAAAAAAAAAAAAAAAAAAAAAAAAAAAAAAAAAAAAAAGACCGGGTGTGGTGGCGCACACCTTTAATCCCAGCACTTGGGAGGCAGAGCCAGGCGGATTTCTGAGTTCGAGGCCAGCCTGGTCTACAAAGTGAGTTCCAGGACATCCAGGGCTATACAGAGAAACCCTGTCTCGAAAAACAAAACAAAACAAAACAAAACAAAGAAACAAAAAAAAAATCAAGTGCTAAAGTATGGGTCTGCAGCCCTGGAGTCCATCTATGTGATGCTGTGCTGTCCAGCCATTGACCGTGCTATAGAAGTACTCTAGTAATGTACTACATCTCTACTATCCACTTTAAGACAGCTTTTGATATCTTTTAAATTTCTTTATATGGATTTTATCATTACGTAGAGACAAACTGATTTCAAACCTAGCAAACTGCTATTAAATTATAAAAACAGAGTCATAGTCATTAACAAACACAAAACTTTGAGACATGGTTTGTTCTCTCCTCATATTAATTTCCCACTTTAAGTGTGAATCATCTAGTGTGAATCAGAAACACTGCTACTTATGACAGAATATTGAACCATTAAGGTTGGAAACATCTGGCATACACATACACACACACACACACACACACACATATAGATAGATAGATAGATAGATAGATAGATAGATAGATAGATAGCCTTGGAACTGGAGTTACAGATTGTTGTGAGCTACAATATGGGTGTTAGAAACCAAACTAGGATTCCCCAAATCCTTTGCAAGAAAAATGGGCACTCTTAGTCCCTGAGTCATCTCTCTGCCACCGCCATCCCTCGTGTTCATTCACCTTTCATTTGTTCATTCTCATTATACTCTTTTTGTCTTCAAGAACAAATGGCTTCAGTCAATGATAAACATACAACTGTGCTAAAATAAGTAATAACTAAATTTATATTATTTATAAGTTTAGCTTATAGAAACCCTGTCTCCCTGGATTGTAGAGGTGGATTATTTCCAGGCTATGCAAGGATAGGTCTAGAGTTAATGTCTAGAACAGAAGCTTCAATTACTCTTAAGTAAATATATGAACAACTGGTAGTCCATTTTATTTACAATCTAAAGAGAAGCCAAGTAGTGTTTCAGGATTGCTGTCACTTTTAATGTCCTTTGAAAAATTAGACAGTGAGCTATTCCAGCCATCCTCTTAATGTGTCCCAGAAATTACTGTCTAGTATATAAAACTACTCCCCGAACTTAATTACAGCTGAGGATTTTGAATTCCCCATCAGTTAATGGTTTCCACTGATACAGTTCCATTTCTTTTCAAAGTATTTGTGGATACCAGATAGTTTCCATCATAAAATACTAAGGTTATAATTAAATCTCCCAAGGATTATTAAATAATAACAGTGTGACATCTTTGAAATAGAGATTTAAAAACATACTTTGTGAAGACTAGATATAAGAAGGATTAAAAGTAAAATGAACCTTATGATTTTTATTTAGCAATATACCATTTCCAAATCACTTAATTGGTCTTAGCATGGCAGCATAGATAGATAAATTAAATTGCAGTATAATTTAAGGCAAACATTATAGACTTAGTTTGTGGATTCAACTGTCTATTTATGCATAGCAATGTGGGACAGGTCATGTCTAGATATGTGTACGAGGCTTTTCTAGCCAATTTCTACAAAACAAACAGAGTCCATGATCCTTCAGGAATTTCCTATGGACTGCTCTACCCACCCATCTCACTAGTCTATTGTGTGATTTATTTAAAGTTCTGATAATAATTGTCATTGACAAATGATGTTTGAAAGACTACTAAGAAGAAAAAGTCAGAAACTAATATTCTATGAATATTAGTATTTCCAAAGATAATACTATAAATTGCCTTCTGATTCAGTTTTTCAGATTTAAATTATTCATGAAGTGTCTCAGTCAACTTTGGCTGCTTTAAATACACTGCGTATTTAAAGAGGAAATGTATTTGAGGGTAGAAATTGGAGATCAGATTTCTATCATGTTTGGACTTTTGGACAGCTTCCTCATTCCGGTGTGGGGACAACTAAGGAAAAAGCTTTCATCTCTTCTTGTAAAGACACTGTCTCTTTCATAAGGACTCTACTTTCAGTGACCAATTATTTACTAGTGACTACACTACCAAACACCATTATACCATATATCAAACTTCAGCAGAAAAGTTGTAGGAGATACATTCAATCTACCAGAAATTTTACTGTGACCATTTGACCAATGAAAAGTCTATTTTCGGGCTTTAAAACTAGAAAAAGTGTAAGTCACTACAAACTAAGCTTACTATATAGCAAGTTGAAACTAAGAATCAAAGATAGGGAAACAGAGAGATGGTTCACTTTTTTTAAAGTATTTGCAGAAAACTCAGGTTCAGTTCTTAGCACCCATAGGGGTGTCACAACTGGCTGTAACTTTACGTTTAGTAGACCAGATACCCTTTCTTGATTTTCCAGCCACCATATAGCACTTACATACATTCAGAGAAAACACACACACACACACACACACACACACACACACAGAGAGAGAGAGAGAGAGAGAGAGAGAGAGAGAGAGAATAAAAATAATTAAAGAGAGGACTGAATGGAAAACAGACAACACAAAGACTTGAACAATGGCATCTTTCACAAGTTGGCTTGGAATTATTAATACATAACTTTGGAAGACAACATTGTATGAAGAAGAATGTAGTGAAAAGTACAAGCAGGGAGAAAAAGAGAATCTGTAACCCAATCCTGATTTCCAGGTAGGGAGTGAAGGAATAAATCCAGAAAGATGGGGGCAGAACAACTGCATTCTCCCTAGAAAAGAAATCAACCCATGGGGAGTACGGGAACTGAAGTAGCAATCCAGCTCCCAAATGGATGGAGGGGAAGAAGAAGCCTCAGCTAAATCAGTTTGTTTTCTCCTCCCTGCGTGATACCTGGGATTGAGTCTTTAAGAAAATGACAAAATAAGATCTATAAATAAAGTCCGAAAAGATTTCCAAACCCATAAAGGCACAAACCACAGCACAGAAAGAAGGAAAAGCACCATAAGCGTGATTCCCAGAGGGCATCATAACTAACTCCTCCCTCCAGAGGATTGTAACCTCTCCACTACCGAATTCAAGGCTATTGAAATTAAGTGAAATCCTAGGGAAGATTTTCAACAGCTTCCTAAGAAAAATATGACAAATGACTTCAAAGATGATAGAAACAAGTACGAAGATTCAATCCACACTCTTGATAGAAGAAACTGGAGGATAGAGGAATAAGTACATAGAGGAAAGGGTATACACAACTAGAAAAGGTATCAGAAAAATGAATGACAATGGTGGCAAAGTGGAAAAAATACAGGAGGGAGCTGAAAGTTTTACAGTTTAAAAAAAAGGAACAAAGAGTAATTTCTGCAAATGAAAGAGTCAATGAATTCAATGAGAAAATCAGGGGAAATTAAGAGCAATAGACTGAACCAAGTACAAATGTGGTGTAATATTCATAAATAAGTACAATCAGGACATGAAGAACTCCGTATATATAAGCTGAGCCTGAGATGTTGTGGCAGAGAGCACGCTGAAAGAGACAACTCACAGGGAACCATTTAAAAGAGGCGATACAACACAACATATCCCAGAAAGAAAGAAAGAAAAAAAAAAAGAAAGAGAGAAACAAAGAAGGAAGGAAGGGAGGGAGGGAGGAAGGAAGGAAGGAAGGAAGGAAGGAAGGAAGGAAAGAAAGAAAGAAAGAAAGAAAGAAAGAAAGAAAGAAAGAAAGAAAGAAAGAAAGAGAAACAAAGAAGGAAGGAAGGAAGGAAGGAAGGAAGGAAAGAAAGAAAGAAAGAAAGAAAGAAAGAAAGAAAGAAAGAAAGAAAGAAAGAAAGAGAACGAAGAGAAGAGAAGAGAAGAGAAGAGAAGAGAAGAGAAGAGAAGAGAAGAGAAGAGAAGAGAAGACAGCCAAACACAAGAAACCTTTAAGTCCCAAAGAGACTTGGCCCCCCTCAAAATCGTCTCTATGGCATTTTGTAATTAAGAGGTTAAAAATACAAGGTGGAAAACTTCTGATGTTACACTAGAGTGAGGTAACTCAGGCCCAGAAAGACAAACAACGTGTTCTCTGTCATACAGATATCCTAACTTTGAATTTTCAGATTTGTGTTCTCAATCAGGAGTGCATACAAGGATCATAAAGGAGACAGGAATTTTTCAGGGGAAAAGCCTTTCTGGATAGGGTCCAGTTGAAAGCACATTATGTGTTTGAGTAGAGACAGTGAACTACTGCAGTGGAAAGGTTTGAGGGCAGATGGGAAAAGGAGGATGGGAGAAAGAAGTTTAGTAAAGAGGACTTGATTACAAAACTATACACAAACAAGACATACGGAAACCTACTTTTTAAAAAATCTAATATAAAAATATAGTTAAGAGTGCCAGCAATATAGAACAGCAGTTCAGGGAACTTACTGCTCTCCTGAAGACCTGGGATCAGTTTTCAGCATAGACATGCCTGCTTACAACCATCCATACCTTGAATATTTAGTACCCTCTCCAGCCTCTATAAGCACTAAAGCTCGGCACATACATGATGCACATATATACATACAAGAAGAGCACTCATATACATAAAATAAAAATTATTTTATTTTATTGTATTTTTAATTATCTAATTAAAAAAAATAGAGTTTGAAGGGAGATATCCCGCATTAGTGGATAATGCTTCTCTCAGAAGCCTGGGATTTTTAAATAAAAATTCCAGTACCAGATGTTGGGATCTATCCTTTGATTCTTGTGGTGCCTGAAGGCCCCAGGAGCTCACCAACTCACACAGGCTATTGGTATTGTTTTTGACTGAAAGTACCTTATAACTTAAATTTCCTCTAAAGTCACCAAAACACCAACCAAAATGAGGATCATAATATTTATTTAAAATGTTATAAAGGTGTTTTCTAAGAAGAACAATGTGTATCATATGTTTCAAAGGAAAATATATACATACTCACATAATACATACATACATACATACATACATACATACATACATACATACCAAGTAAAAATTTAAAAGTTGATACCATAATGCCATTAGTTAACTCAGTCCCATTGAAACATTTTTAAAAGCTATTTAATTCTGTATACTATCTACATAAGTGTTAGAATAATTATACTAAAGAGTCAGAAGAACCAATCGATGAAGGTATTCTCATTTCTTCATGTCACAAATTTCAAACTAAAGGAAGAATGTAGCCCGTGGCATATTTATGGTTGCTGTCAATTGAAAGTCTGGGAAGAGTCACTTTACCTTCCCTGTCTCCATGAGCTGTAAGGCCATGCTTACTTACCTGAACAAGGTCCACCTGATATTGCCTTGAAGAATCAAATCAGGCTGATTAAAAGAGCCACAGCAAAACTTAAACTGTGGCAATTTTATTGAGAGCCATTAGATGTTTTATACCTTTATCAGAAACAGAATATAATGGCAATTTGCAGGTTCAATACAGTTGTAGTTGCCAGAATAAATGAAGTTTGCAAGTTATGCAAGGCACACAAGATTACTGTCTAAGACTGACTGTCCTGTTAAGCTCCCATGCTTCTTAGACTACTAAGGGAACATATAGAGAACCACAAAGCTGACTGAAAGCTTCACAGCCTAAGGGAGTGTATCTGTCTCTCAGGAACTACAAGGTACATTGTGCCCCAGGAGCCATCAACTGTTATCTGAAAAACCTATACCGGATGCCTCTCAAGGATCTTAGGCTAGGTCAATTCCCTAATTATTTATAATGATCAATTGTGATGTTTGAGTGAGAAACATCTCTATTGAAGTTTAGGGTTCATGTTAAACTCAAGCCAGACTGGGACCTCTCAACTCACCATTGGACAGTGTGGTTATTATTATTTTCACTCTCTAAATGACTTTGTACTGACACTTTTATAAGACCAAACGAATATCATCGCATAGGTGACTGGATAGGTGAATGATGTAGCCATGTAATAATCAGTTCTGGTATTTCTGTCTAACTTACCAAATATCAATAAAGACTTTCAGAGGGACAGACTGTAAATAGTAAACGGCAGACATAAAACTACCAAGTAGGAAAGAGAAAAAGAGAAGCAGGGGTAGAAAAACACTTAAAACACTGAGATCAGTTATTATTAGACCAGTACAATCACTGAGTTTAGCAAACCGATTGCAGGGCTTAGGGGAATCTAGAAGTCAGTGCATCCTCTTCTCATAGTGGATTGCCTTCCAGGGCAATATGGGTGAGAAGAGAGCCCTAGGACAATTTGTAGAAAAGGATTGGTTGTGTTGAGATAGAAGTAAAGAATAATTATTGACATTTCAAATAAGTATATCTTAAAAGAAAAAGAAACACCACTCAGTGAATTTATAGTATTAAAATTTCAGAGCTTCTAGGATATAATAAAAATTTAAACTATAGGTTCACTTAAATTTTGGTAGATGATTTGACTTGGGAAGCTGTACAGATCACATGTGTGTGTGTGTGTGTGTGTGTGTGTGTGTGTGAGAGAGAGAGAGAGAGAGAGAGAGAGAGAGAGAGAGAGAGAGAGAAACAGAGACACAGAGGAAGAGAGAGAGAGAGAGAGAGAGAGAGAGAGAGAGAGAGAGAATAAACATTGAATGTGACCTTTTATTCATGGCACCAATTTACCATGGATTTTATAGAATTAAGACTACTGTAGATTAACTCTGTAAATTTCTGTACAGGCACACAGCATGGGGTGATCAAAGAGAAAGCATGCTTGCGAAGAGACCAACAAAAATAATAGGATGCTGTAAAACAGTGATAAATGAAGAATTCACTTCAAAGTTCAGCCAAGGTACATGTCAGTCTGTGAGCCTCAATGAACTGAAGCCCTCTACACTTCCAAGATACTTCAGATGCTTGCTAAGCATACGCTCCGCTTAAACAAACAAATCTTGAATTCATGATACTGGCGGTGTTATGGTAACACACACATCACATTTAAGTGTGTAGGAGGGAAAACAATCTTTAGGTCTCTCTGCAAGCCCAGGCAGCCAGCAGAGATGTTGTAAAATTGGGTTGGCTGAGAAGCTGAATCACCTTCAGATTGATTTGATGCCTGATTATGACCTGAAGCCCTTTGTCAGCAGAAAGTATGACATTAGTGAGTAATGCATGCAAAGCATGGGTGGGGCTTGTAAGATGCTAGAAGCACAGGACAGAGATGTGGTGGAGGGCAACGGTGGTAGCTGAGAGCACTGAGTTCAGATTTGAGCCTCCAAATTGGAACAGGGTTAGAGAAATTCTTTATGCCACATATATTTCCTAGTCTGAGAGACATAACAGTTTATTAATTTATTATGGATCTATAAGGGAAGGAGTTGTTCACCTGTTTTTCTTTCTTCCTTCTGTGTGTGTGTGTGTGTGTGTGTGTGTGTGTGTGTGTGGTTTGCATGGAGGAAGGGATTATGAATAGATTCAGTCATGACTCTGTAATGCTAGTTGTAGACATCATTCATGTGACTTTTTATCTCAATTCCTTTTTATTCAGAATCTCTCATACTACATTAGTTAGCATCTGCTTTCCAAAACGTTTGCTTGTACTTCATCAGCCAAAGTATCTCACGAATCCTGGTAAGTTGGGCCCCTAGTTTCAAATGGCCACATGATTGGAAAAAAGAAAAAAAAAAAAGGAAACTTTCACATTGTCAACTCAGTTTCATTTCACAGTTTGAGTCACAAAAGAGATGTTTCCATTTGCTCTGACAATTTTAAGCGAAGCAAAATGTGTCTTTCATGTGTGCTCCAAACTTGTATTATGACTGGTACATCTTGAATGAATTGTGTTGAATGTTCATGAAGTAGATTTTATTTATTTCTCTCTGACATTCTATTTGTCTGTCTACCTGGGTCCGTTATTCCTAGTCTGGAATTTCTAAGTAGGTGTCTTAGTCACAATTCACTCACTATCTTTGGAAATCCCCATCCATTGGCTGTTTTGAGCCTCTTTGTCACAGGCCTCCTCAGTCTCCACAGTTTTGTATCTTATGTCCTCCAAAACTACAACATATATCCCATGCCATAGGATAGTATGTGCCAGGTGTCCCTCAGCAGCATTATTTTACAGACAAGAGCTGATGCCAAGCAATTGCTGCCTGCACAGAGGTTGCTTGCTTACTTTCTCCTCTGTCTTTTAAACAGATACAGCGTTCAACCCAGATACAGCCTTCAACCGATGTCTAATCCCACCCCAGCTCCCAGATGGCCCTGTTTTAAATCAGGAATCATTTCACCTGCCTGTGCACAGTCCTCAGAGAGCAACCATTTGTCAAGTTCCATTGAACAGTCTTTACTGCGGCTTAGAAAGGTAGATTTCCCTTTTCTATAGTTACAGATGGAACCTTAGAGCTAAGGCTTAGAGAGATTATGAAACTCCCTGCGAAACACTAGTAGCTGATATATTTATATCTATTGGCTTAGATATAATCCAGCACAACACATGGGCTGTAGAACTCTGCCTGTAGCAGATGAGCTGCCTTGTGACTCATTAGAATTGTATAGCAAGCATTATCTGTCTCTTTTATACGGTTGCTGGCCACCTTGTTTGTCCAAGTCATAAAACTGAATGTCTACCTTGAAATGATCTCTGTAACTGTAGCTATCAATTCCACTCTCTCTAGTTCAGCTCTAAGGCTAGAACACATACTTCCGAGGTAGGCAGGCCTAGCTACTTCATTCCTTAAACTATCTTCATTGTTCAAGCCTGAACTCCTAGCCCAGGCTTTACTACTAAGATGTTCTCTGTGACAGATAATAACTGGCAAGCAGAAAAAAAAAAAAAAAAAAAAAAAAAAAAAAAAAAAAAAAAAAAAAAAAAAAAAAAAAAAAAAAAAAAAAAAAAAAAAAAAAAAAAAAAACTGGAGCATCAGCTACAACCGCAGGATGCTTCTTCCATTGCAGCCACCACAGTGTCATAATTTGCACAGCCCATAACTGGCACTACAGAATGCTGTCTCTGGCTGGAGAGGTTAGATGGTCTCTGAGACAGGTCTCAAATCTAGGTCTGACCCTTTCTGGTCCTCATTTTCTGTTTTCTTTCTTTTTTGTTTTTGTTTTTGTTTTTGTTTTGGGGTTTTTTTTGGGTTTTGTGTTTGGGTTTTTTTTTGGTTTTTTGTTTTTGGTTTTGGTTTTGGTTTTGGTTTGTTTTCTTTTCTTTTCGAGACAGGGTTTCTCTTTGTAGCCCTGGCTGTCCTGGAACTCACTCTGTAGACCAGGCAGGCCTCGAACTCAGAAATCTGCTGCCTCTGCCTCCCAAGTGCTGGGATTAAAGGCATGTGCCACCTCTGCCCGGCTACATCTTCTATTTTCATAAGAAGCCTTGACTGCTTCACTCTGAAGTTAAAACTCTAGCTTTAATGGATTAATACAGAACCCATTCAAGATGTTTCATCCCAGTGCTTCCAGAATGGGTGGTATTCTGTTGGAGATACTGTTAGCAGCATCAGTAGTCTGCTGTGGAAATCATTCTATAGCTGAGTCAATTACTACTATTTAGCTACTATTTGCTACATATACTACTATGTTTCTAATATTTATGTTCTTGTATGTGAATTTTATGTTTATCTCTCATTTTTCTTTTTTTTTTGCTGTTTTTTGTTTTGTTTTGTTTTGTTTTGTTTTAGACAGGGTTTCTCTGTATAGCCCTGGCTGTCCTGGAACTCACTTTGTAGACCAGGCTGGCCTTGAACTCAGAAATCCGCCTGCCTCTGCCTCCCAAGTGCTGAGATTAAAGGCGTGAGCCACCATGTCCGGCTTCTTCTCATTTTTCTAATATATTTGGAGTATATATCTTCTATATCTGGAGAATATATCTTAAATATCTGGACTGTACATTAGCTTGTATATATGGAGTATATATCATCTTATATATCTAGAGTATATTTCATTATATAGCTTGGCATTACATGGTACCTGGGAAGAGCAAAAATAAATTACAAGAATCTGTCTCTGTGTTGTTAATTTTTTTTCAAATCATGTAACTGGTTTGTGTTATTTATGTTGTGATATTTGTGGAAACTAATTATTATACTATATTATTACTATATTATAATATATCATTATTTAGGATTTTGTGAAGAATAGTAGTACTCTAATTTTTAATGTGTGAACTCTAAAAAGTAAATACTGGCTGTAATAAAGAAAGCTTACGCAGAAGGGGGAAGAAAATAATCTTGCAAAGTAGAGGGAGAGAGGGATCTGGGAGGGATCGAGGATGGGGAAGAAAAAAGGGGGGCTGGTTCAGATACAGAAGGAAACAGGAAAGAAGTAGAGAGGGTCTATAATTTGAAAGGAGGGGTACAGCAGTGGGCGAGGTAGGGGTAGCCACTAGAAAGTTCCAGATGCCAGTGACCCAAGAGGCTTCCAGGACCCAATAGGAATGACATTAGCTGAAATACCCAAAAAAGATAGATAGAACCTCTAGAGACCATATCTGATAGATAGGCACACCCATGTTTGAGGGATGGGGCCACCCACCCAGCTCAAAAATATTAATCCAGAATTCCTCCTGTTAAAAAGGAAATGCAGGAATAAAGACTATAGCAAAGCCTGAAGGAAAGGCAATCTAGAGACTGTCCCAACTACAGATCCATCCCATCTGCAGACACCAAACCCAGATATTATTGATGATGCCAAGAAGTGCTTGCTGAAAAGAGCCTGATATAGCTGTCCCCTGAGAGGCTCTGCCAGAGTCTGATGGATAGAGAAGCAGATACAGGCAGCCAAACTTCAGACTGAATGTGGGTACCCCAGTGGAGAAGTTAGGGCAAAGACCAAAGGAGCTGAAGGGGTTTGCAACCCTATAGGAAGAACAACATTATTAACAACCAAGCAGACTCCCCTAAGCTCCCAGGGACTAAGCCACCAACCAAGGAGTACATTGAGGCATCCATGGCTCCAGCTGGATATTTAGCAGAGGATCATCAGTGGGAGGGGAAGCCCTTGTTCCTGTGAAGGTTCAATGACCCAGCATAGGGGAATGCTAGGCTGATGAGTCGGATAGGGGTGGGGGAGCACCCTCATAGAGTTGGGTAGGGCAGAGGGGATAGGCAGTTTGTGGAGGGGAAACTGGGAAGGGGGATAACATTTGAAATGTAAATAAATGAAATAACCAATTTTTAAAAAACAATAAAGTTAAAAAAAGAAATATTGAAATATGCAACTTATTAAGCTATTATCTTTTGTGAAAACATCAACTGTGGTTTTTTTTTCAGTCCTATCTACAAAGATAGCAAATGAAACATATAATTGTTGTACTGAGTAAGGATAGCATATTCTTTTCTCAGAAGATACAAAGTATATTTTCCCTGGTTCCTTTCTGCATTCAAGCAGGTAGGCTTTACCTGGCCTTTATATGTTGTTTTCAGAGCCCCAGAACATGTTAATTTTTAGAAGTTTATAAACAAGTGTTTATTATGCCAAAACATACCATGAGAAAAATTAAATAAAAACACTTTCTAGGATGGTTAAACCCAAAAGTAAAGTGTCATGTGATTAAATAGATAAATATTCCAGATCTTCTGGGAATGTTTACATATTTTTTCACTTAAAAATGGAAAAATTTTGGGAGGCAGAGGCAGGCGGATTTCTGAGTTCGAGGCCAACCTGGTCTACAAAGTGAGTTCCAGGACAGCCAGGGCTATACAGAGAAACTCTGTCTGGAACCCCCCACACACAAAAAAAGGAAAATCATCTATATGTTTCTTTTTATTAATTTTGAGATTTGATAATTCAAGGTACTGACATCAGTCAGAAAATATAACATCTTAGAATCAATAATAATCGCACTTGCTGAATATTAAACAAATTTTAAAATGATGAATAGTAACATTTTATTCTAATTAAATTTAGATTCATAAAAAATTTTAAAAACAAAGAACAAAAACATTGTTTGTTGCTAAAGGAACAGCTTCTATAGCTCATAAAATGCCAACAGTATAGAGTTACAACTCCAAGATACATTGGTGAATTCTGTTGCATAAATTCTGTCATTAACTGGTGTTCAATTAACTGTGACAGATTTTTATCCTGCTTGTTATCCATCTTCAGCCATGGAAAATCTTTATAAAACATGACATGCTTCAGTGGGGAGAAATTATTTAAACAACTTTGTTTGAGGGCAATGCTATTAGTGAACTCATGAACAGAGGTGCCTTACCTACAGAAGTTGATGCTGCTGTAGTAAGTACTAAGAGGAATCCATAATATCTCAGCAGGGAAGCACTCTACATAACTTTGGCAATGTACTACATTATATAGTTACTGGTAATTATCTGCTTAATTTACCTAATTTATATCTTCTATTTATTGATCGATTGTTTTACTTATTTATTTGTTTGTTTATATTATGGTAATCTTTCTGTTTGTTTCTGGATTTGTTTGTTTCTTGCTTCCCCCAACAGAGTTCAAAGTCTAACATTGCCTCAATCTCCATAATCCTGTGTGATCTTTGTCTTTGATTTTTAGTCCATAGATCTTCTCTACTCTAACAAAAATCCCCTAAATCAGTCAATGTCAAAGGCAGTGCACATGACACCACTCTCACAATCACCCTGCCTCTCTATAGAGGAGCCTGAGGTTAGGAAAACTGATTTAAAAGAGTAATTGGAGAAACGGTGGGAACTGAGAAGAGTTGAAATGTGCACCTGCTTGGGGGGGGGGGGGGGTGTCTCGGGAAAAACTGCAAATTCTAACCTTGGTAAATTTCTAGATCACTGTTCAAATTTTGCTGCTGTTTCTAATTATCCTGGCATTAAATGATGCAAAGTAAATTTAAGTACCTAATGTTATACTCAGTATGCTTTAATGTAGTTAAACAAATGCAAAACCAGACTTGGTAGGTGCTGAGGGAAAAGTAAATTGCATTAGAGAAAGAATTTTGAGTTTCTCTGAGGTCTGCTGTGCTTTATATACCTAGAAATTGTTGATTCATAGATACTGAACACCACAGAGTAACAATCAAAAAATGTGGCTAGCGAGATGAATACCTATATCACAGATGAAATAATTGGAATATATTAACCCACTCACTAGGCATTTATATATTAAGATAAAGTAAAATTTCAAAGATCTAATTACATGTGCCTATAAAGGCCAAGGATCAATATCTGGTATCTTCTCAATCATTTCCTACCTTAATATTTCTTCTTTGAAAGATTTTTATGGACATACATACAATCCTTCTAGCCTTACTCTTGTCCCAGCTACATATAACACCATTCCATGGCAACTTCCTGTCCTCCAATTTTGTTTTGACAACCCTTGAGTACAGAGAGTGCTGCCTATATGCATATGGGTATGGAATCAACCCCTAGGGCATGGAAACCTACTAAGAGCCAGCTCCCCAAAGAAAGGTAGGTAGATCAAAGACCACTTTAATTTGCCTCCCACCATTTAACTGTGAGGTACTAAACTGGAGACAGCAGCTTCTTACCTCAGAGCAACCCAAACAGACTGATCATCTGCATAAAGAAAGTACCTTACACTTAGGATGTACAGCAAATGGTTTGTGGTCTACTTTTTGAGTAGAGACAAACTATGATAAAACTAGACAGTATGTATAAAGTTTCCTAGTAGGATCAAGATTATTTCTCCATGTACTACAAAGAAAGTATGTGTTCTCTTCAACAATAAAGACTTTCCTTATACTTATAGTAGATAAATGCCGAAGAAGAGCCTCCACTTGGGAAGCAGTTCTGAAGAAGAGATGTCTAGAAACAGAAAAAGAGCAGTTGGAAGTCAAACTGGAGGTTATAAGCTGATTGCCTATGTTCTACTCAAGACAACTCTCCAGGCATCTCTCTCAAGAGATATCTAAAAACTCTCTGATAGTGCATCCCAGTAATTACTTAAGTATCAATTCAGTCATTAGCCCAGGTTCCCTTTCAAATATCCCAGGAATCTGAATTCTTTGACACTAGCCCCTTGATTCTTGGAAAGAGTCAACAAGTACATTTTTTTTTAACACTGAAGATGAATTCAGAGGTTTGTCTGGCTTTGTTAAGCACAGACAATAATCAAGTTGGGTGTGAGCCCACCCTGACCTGGTCCTGTACCTCCCTCTGTCCCAGGAATCTGCCTGCCTTTGTAAGCAAAAACAAAAGCTAGCTAGGTGGGATATTGCCCTGTGGTCACTCTTTCTTTCTTTCTTTCTTTCTTTCTTTCTTTCTTTCTTTCTTTCTTTCTTTCTTTCTTTCTTTCTTTCTTTCTTTTTATTAGATATTTTCTTTATTTACATTTCAAATGCTATTCTGAAAGTTACCTATACCTTCCTCCCCCGAACCCCCACCCTGCTCTCTTACCCACCCACTTTCACTTCTTGGCCATGGAGTTCCCCTGTACTGGGGCATATAAAGTTTGCAAGACCTAGGGGCCTCCTTTCCCCAATGATGGCCAACTAGGTCATAATTTCTTAAATCTCTTTGAGTTTCCTTAGTGTTTTTCTGACAAATGGGGTTTTAGTATAGCTGCCTTTGTTCTTTTAGTTCTGTGAAGTTCATTTTACCATTCATATTGCATCCTGATATTTTGCATAGTTGAAAAATTATATATTTTAGAACTCATGTCTTCAAAGTTATTTCCCACAGCCTTAAGAGCTATCCTAAATGTCTCAGCATTTACCATTTGGTGACATGTAAACACACTCTTGCCTCCTGGACTTGTCCTGCTTTTAATTATCATGAAGTCATTAACCATGGCAGAGAAAACATTTCCTGAAGAAAGAACATGAATTAAACAAACATGCAAGCAAATAAATACATAAAATAAAAATTACACACACACACACACACACACACACACACACACAAAACTATCAACAATTGTAGAGACCTATACCATGCTAGCTCTGATCTAGGGATAAGAACCATGTCATGCCATCCTTGACGTGGCCTAGCAGGACTTCCCAGATACTCAAAGGCAATCACAATAGCCTGTGCTATTTTGGAGACACCTGGGGCTTCCCAGACCTATAACTCAGGAGGAAGTGTGAAGTCTTCAAGGTTTTCAAGTCTTACATTGACATTTTGGAATAATAAGCAATGTCTTCTTACAGCAGCATTTTTGACCCATACAGGTTACCTCCATTTGAGTACAATTTTTTTTTTAAGTTAGATTTTGAAACTAGCTTACTAATTAGCAGGTTAATATAAAGCTTTTTTTCATATAGGCAAAGTTAATTTTGGTCTACACACTACATGCCACTTCTACAAGGACTATAGTACCACTTACTCATTTATTTCTTTCAGACTATACGAATTATAGTATCATTTCAATTATATTTTTCAATCAAGCTACTATGTAGTAGCCTTTCATGCGACTTTTCCGTAACATTTCCTTTCAGTTAGCCCTTCCCTCTATCCCCAATAGCTCCTGTAATCCTAAGATCTTCTCTCTCTTGAAATCCTTTTCATCCCCATGAAGTTTGAAGAATTTTATTATACAATAACATTCACAAAGAGAATATTTTCAAAATGTGTTTTAAGGTTGTTATTTCAAACAGTTTCAAGGTAAAATTAATTTTTTTCAAATTTTTAGAACAAAACAAAACAAAAAAAGTCATTCATTCCCTTTTAGAGTAACTGAACACTTACCAGGAAAAAATAATAACAGGAAAGGAAACAACAACAAACAATACATTGCCCTAGGATATTTACCAATTTTAAGATTATATTAAAATGGAAATAAGATGCATCTTTATATAAACTTACATATGCAGAATGATAAGGTTAGTAGAGCCAACTCAAACCACTGTAAAACCTGAGTACTGACCTCAGAAAGGGCTTTGTGTCAGCTATTTCTTATTAATTCAGAAGCATAATTCAATTATACCTGCATTTATCAAGACTTTTATTTATATTAACCTGATATTTTTCACTGTAAAAAAAGTACCACAGAAAATCAAATTAAAGGGAGAAGGGCTAGCTTTGGCTCACTATTTCAGAGGGATCAGTTTACAGTCAGTTGGTTCCACTGCTTTTACTGTGGTGATGTAGAACAGCCTGGTGATAACTGGATGGTAGAACTGAGCTGTTTAGGGAAAAATGGCTAAAATAAACAGGTAAAGAGAGAAGAAATAATAGAGGGCAAAACATACCTACCAGGGCACACCAACAGTGACTTACTTTCTTGGACTAGGCTTCCCGTAATAATACTCTAAGTCTGGCCACCATGATTTAATTCCTACATAAGACCAATATCAAATGCTTACTACATTAGAGAGTCTGCAGTATGTCTTTGAGGACATTTCAGAAACACAATGTGGCACTGTACCTTCCTCTTCAACTATTTGTATATCAAATGCTTCTGTGTTCATAGAATAGCAACAAAGATACAATTCAAATACTGATTTCAGGGTAAATGATAGCCTTAGGAACACTCAGAGTAAGTCACATAAATACATTGAATGGATAGGACACACACCATGTAAAAGGGTTTGAAATTTTCATATGTTGATTTTTGAATTGGTTTTTTTATTATTCTCATTTTATAGCTTATCTCTACATATCAACTCTCTCTATGGTATCATAGATTGTCCCATAATCTAATCAATTTGCCTGGTTCCCTATTATTCAAATGCCCATGGGTACTTGGGACTCCACATGCTCATTGCATGGGGCCCAAGATATTTACTTTACAAAGGGAGATAGAGTCCACAGCTAGTGACCAGCCAAAATCATATAGGTGGATATTATAGACAGCCTAATTTAAAAAAAAATCCTGAATCCCCAGTTAAAACCAGTAGCCACTGTGAAGGAAGAGACAACTGACTGTAAAATCCAAGGTGTGGGAACCACCCCACTGACTTCTTTCAGTCAGATGACAACCACTCAAGCTAAGCCCTTCACTTGAAATTACCAGCTTGCAATTGTTTTATCTTGTCTTTTCATTTTTTTATCTTGTCTCCAACATCCTTCTCCTCCCACCCTTCAAATATTAAAATCTCTGTAGTGATAAGGATGTGTAGTTATCCTTTGTTAAATGTGTAATGTTTCCGGGGGATCTGATGACAATTCTCCAGGTCCAGGTATGAAGCCCACACCATTTATCTCCATTCTTGGAATTCAATTTTTTATTTGAAAAAAAACAAAACAAAACAAAAACAAAAAACAAAAAAACAAAAAAAAAAAAAAAACAGGCCTAAACCTTTCAGTGACCCTATTCTGGGTATTATGCTTCTCTGGATTCTTGGACTAAAACATGACAAATTTCTCATCATACTCAGAAAGAAGTTGTCCAGCTGTTCCTTTGTTTTTCCACACCATTCACAGCTCATCAGTCTGATGGCAAAGCCTCACTCTCTTAGAAAACTGTCCTCCAACTGCGATAAGAGGATAATCCTATTGAATAAGGGACCAGAAAGAATACCAGAATGAGTTGCAAGGTTAGAGAAAAAAATTGTCAAAGTGATCCTGATAAATATGTTTAATGTTATTGTGTGTTACTATATTAAGCATTGCAAACTATTTAAGATATCTGGAATAAACTTGCACAACTTAGCCAAGATTTCAGTTACAAATTGATAAAGGAAGTATCCCTGGGAGGAGTAGGTTGAAGCTCTTGGTCCACTCT
>LR751628.1:101553-114288 GCA_902729485.2 Mus minutoides
TATATATATATATATATATATATATATATATATATATATATATATATATATTTGAAATAAGATTGGCTTTCCTTTTGATAATTGATAGTGTCCTTATTATCATTATACAGGTACCTTCGGCTATCCTTTGGATATAGATACTAGTCAGAGAGAGAATCATGAAGACTCAAAGTGATAAAATATCCATTTTAAGCATCTTGCTATCAGAAGTCTAGTGAATTCCAGAAAGCAGGAGTGACTGCAGGAGAGTGTGGAAACAGGCTGCTGGTGCAACAGATGCAGCACCAAGCCAAAACAGCCTCAGCATGATGTACAGCACTGAAGAGACAAGCCCGAGAGAATCATAAGAGGCTATGGTCAGAAGATGACTCCACTGAAGTTCAGGCTAGGAAAAGGCTCTCCATCAAGGACTACACTATAAGACTAGATGCTCATATCACTGGGACATAAAGGGACTTTCATACAAAGATTTTTCACTTTCAATGTGTGAAGTAGGGGATATCCATTCTATTTCTTAGGCCTTGGTCCTGATTACTCTTTAAGTCCATGTTTGGGACTCTTTAAAATGCCACTGAATACATATATATTTCATTACTTTTCTATGTATCCAATTATCTAGAAGGGCTGACAGCTATAGTAAATGCCATCTATCACCAAGACAAACAGAATCCTGAAAGAGTCCACGTACCATCTCGCTGGCAAGAACATACGCTGACACCAGAATCCTTCTGCAGCAAACTTTTAATGAAGAGGAAAAGACACGGAGCCCAAAAAAGCACTGCCTATATATATATATATATATATATATATATATATATATATATATATATATCCTGACGCATCGTGTATGCTTCTGATTGGCTGCACACTCACCACGCCCCAGGATGGGTAGTGACTCGGCACACACTCACCTTCAGCACATGTGCCATAGACTTGTTTACTGGGGAGAGCACAGGATGTGGCTCTCTACAGAACCCTGCTCTGTAGAGAGACACAATCTAAGACAAAATTTATACATTTAAGTCAATGTGATAAAATGTAAGTTCACTTTTCAGTATTCGGTTGAATTTCTCAGTACAGAATATCTGTATAGTTTGAATAGGTAAACTTTGAATATCTCAATTACATCAAAAGTTTACTCAGTATACTATCAAAAATATTATGCTACTATATTTTTTCAAACTGCTTTATTCAGTTATTGGTTGAACTGTATGTTACCATCTAGGCTATGTTCTACATTTGTTCTCTATTTTCCCCATAACTTGCTTTATATAGATTTATTTTTAGGGTTTTAGAATATGCTATTATATTGTTAAAGGTCTGAAATTGGTCCTTCCGTCTGGTAGATGGGTTACTGCAGGATTGAGAAGTATAGCAGCTAGTCTGTCTCTAATGCTTCCTGTTCATTGTTACTATTCAACTCCTATGTCTCAAGATGGACAGAACAAGTATTTTTAAAGCTTGCTATTGTTTGTTAGTAGCCAGACATTCTTCCATAAAATGCATTAAATCACCTGATGAAGAGAAATAGGTATCTGTTTTCTGTATTCCTTTTCTCTGTTTGTCTCTGTGTATGTCTCTGTCTCTGTCTGTCTCTCTTCCTTTCTTTTTCATTCTCTGCCCACCTCTCTACTAGACAAAGAGATAAAGCCAGTTCTGTAAGGCTAGGAAACAAGAAACAACTCAGGATCATCTGAATCCTCAAAGTTTAAATTTTGTAAACTCAAGTTTTAGAACTGAAAGGTACTTTATCATGAGCACTTTGAAAATCAGCAACCCATGTTTGGCACATGTATCCTTGAATTAACCACAGTTTTCAGCAGAGTAAACTATGGTATTCTCTAGACATCACAAATAAACATAGGTTATTGTGTTTTTATAGTATGCCACTTGAAAACATTTTTCTATTTTCCCCCTGGTAACATCCAATGCCTTTTCATTTTCAATTTGCCTCTTTAAACCAGTGCCCCAGAGGAGATACTGTCCAGACCTAGAAGGTCTCTCTCCATGTCTGCCAAGTCTGATTTAGAAGACACCAAAGTATTCCAGAGCCTATGTGGGAGAGTGAACCTAGGAAGAACTATTAGAGCTCATGCATGTAGCACCACAAGAGAGGACAAAGGGATACTGACAGAAGAAATGCATTCACCCCAAAATAAAAACAAACATTGTAAAACTTTGCAATTTCTTGAATGCCAAATGAATTGTAGTTAGTTATCTAAAATCTATAGGTTAATTGAGAAACAATGTTTCTCTTTGAATCTAATATGGCATTGAGTTAATGAGGCACAACATCCTTGATATGGCATCTTGAACAGAGGGATCTATTTTAAATACAACTTAAACAAATAAAGACTCCCCATATTGCCTCAAGCAAAACTAAATTGCTATTGGGTTTGCCCCAGCAGGAGGTAATCATTCTTGAAATAATTGGACATGATATAATATTATTCTTGCATTTTCTTTAAAGTCTTACATAAAACATCTTTCTTCTAAATTGGCCCTGTAGTTTGACAAAAGACCAAGAACAGATTTGTGGCATGGAACAAAGCAACAGTGTATTAAAATGTTAATTATTATTCCCAAATCCTACTAACATCAATGTAGGAAATTACACTGGGTCCATATCTTGATAAAAGTAAGAATTTACTTTTTATTAGTAACAATATTCCTCAACACATTAGAAAATATGCACAGAAAAGTAAAATAATATGAAATTTAAATATATCATATACTTCAGAATTAGAGCACAATTTCTATGAAGGTTTTAGTTGGAAATGAAAGCAAGAGATGCAGACCAGGGACAGACTAGTCACTCAGAGGGGGTATGAAGAGCTGTAAGTAAATTATCTTTACATATTACAAACAATGAAACAATTAAACTTTATTTTCATACCATTTCTCTCCTCTTTCTACAAGGTGAAACTCCAATACTTAGAATGAATGATTAGGCCATGTTTTATCACCATTATATTAAAAGGTATTTTAACTTGTCATTTAGTGCTCACTAAAAATTTTGTATTTGGGTCTTGTGGAAATTTTCATTCAACAAAAGTTAATAAGTAATTTGAAAGAGATGTTACAAGACAGGCTGTATCTTGAGAGATCTAGTTGCATCCCACCCCCACCCCACCCCAGGAATGATATTTGAGAACCCTAAGTGAGTGGTAAAATCTGAAAATATTTGTTGATATACAGGATGACATTATTTGAAATAATTGACACACATTTATCTCTGAAATATATGTACAGCATTACACATTTTGGGGGGAAAATATATATGTTTATTGCTTAAGAATCCCACCTAGAATGTTTTGTCTATGTGAAACATGAACTCAACTTTTAAAAATATATTTTTTTAAATAGCTGGATTCATCCACTCATGTGCAACTCATAGATAAATGGTAGTTTTAACCACCAATGCACAACTCATGGATATAAATCTTTGATTATAACAGACATAGTTTGACCTCACTTTGACCCATATACAGTGGTACTCAAGCAAAATTACTCAACAGCACATTTCTTTAGAGCAAATGAAAGAGAACTAGTAAGATTAAATTCCTAGCTAGGTGGTGGTGGTGGTGAATGCCTTTAAACATAGCACTCTAGAGGCAGAGGTAGGATGGTCTTTGTGAGTTCAAGGCCAGCCTGGTCTACAGAGCTAGATTTAGGAGAGCCAAGACTGTCTAAATATTCTGTCTCAATAAAACAGAAACAAAACCAAACCAACTAAACAAACAAAAGCATAAATTCGCTGTATCCTATTGTTTACTTCAGAAACTCTAAGGTCAGATGTCACAATGAGCTCAGAACCTATCCTAGTGCTTTGTGCTGGTTAGTTGTCCTGCCATAGTGGGAAAACAACTAACATAAACAAATCAAGAGGATTTGGGCTTGTGGTGGTGAAAAATGTGGTAGAGGAGGTTCTTAACAGCATGATGGACAGGAAACAGAAAGAATCCAAGGAAGAAAGACAGACCTCAGACAAGATATGGTCAACAAAGTTATTGGTGATCTACTTTCCCCAACTAGGCTGTACTTCTTCAAGTGTCCAGAATTTTCAAGATAGTATACCATCAGCTTGGGATGAAATATTCAGTATGTGAGCCTCTGAAGAACAATTCAAGCCTTAAGATACTCCTAGAGAACTCCCAACTATTTCACTGTGAGAACATTAGATGAAGATAGTAGCTCCCCAGAAGCTCTGACAGCAGGAAGGCAGGGTAGCTTTGAAGGTGACAGCACACTGTTACACTAAGGAATTGGAAGGAACAAATAAATAAACAAATAGAAGGAAAATCAAGTGGGGCTGTGGCACCATCATGACAAAGTAAGCCACAGAAAGGAGAAATGTGATGGTACGGTACAGATGACTTATAGAAGGCTGGTAGTTTAGTTGATTCCTAGAAAGCTTAGTCATCAAGATGGAAACCAGCGATCACTGCTTGAGAGTACTAGTAATGGTTCCCAAGGTTCATTTCAAAGTAAAATGGATAGAATATTTAAATAAATTCACAATACAAATAAAGAAGTGTTGAAACACATGATATATGGTGAAAGGATTTGAGGCTACAACGGTAATTGTGGTGATAAGTGCTTGACTTTGAAGATGGGAAATTTCCTGTACGATTCCCTGCTCTGATCTTGGAATTCGTAGGTGTACTGAGTAGTAACATATTTAGTATAACTTGACACAAGTAAGTTTTAGATCTTATATGAGCCAATGTTATTGTGCTATCATTCAACCTCATAACCAAAATTTAAGTTTCTGTCCAGAAGGCAAAAGTGGAATTAATTCATTTTTATGTTTATTAGGAGATGACTTGTCTCCAGGATCTCTCTCTCTCTAGTCTTTTCTTAGGTTCTCACTCCCTAATTCAAATGAAACATGCAGAATGTCATGTTGAAGATAGGCAGAATTTATCAGAGAGTACAATGAAGCACTCTCTAGGGATGAGAGACTCCAAAAAGGCAAAGCAGAACATTTCCAAGGAGGAAGAACAGATTTTGGCAATGAAGATTGTCAATGTTGACTTTATACTACTTCCAATACACTGAGGGGCATGTCCTGCCCAGGTGACTGACTGATCCGAGTTGCCTTGTAAGGGTTAAGGCTCCTTGAACCAATTTTAGATGGGTGACAATTAATGACCTTCTAGGTGGTTCAGAATGTTATTTGTCCTTCTTATTTTAAAGATATGAATCAGGCCCCATTTGTCTAAACAGTTAATAGAGACCCATGGTTCTAGTCCCCAATGCTCGGAGTTAATATGAGGGAGAATTCTAGTGCTTATGGCCTTAATATTAATTGTCATTTTAGTCTGTTAATATATTAATTACCTGACTAACAATTCCCTCTTAAGAGTTGAGTCCCTAAAGTCCTTCAGAAGGTGGACATGGAGTCAACCTGATTACTCATAGTCATAGCTGTGGTGGAAAAAAAAAAAAAATTAGGAGAGTGGGAATTAGAAGCTCTGTCTTCCTCATTTCCAGGCCTTACAGAACAATCTTCTTACATGTAAATTAAAGTAGGTAAAATTAAGACAGAGCTAAGTAGAAAGGCCCGAAATCCTATAGAACCACTACCAAGACTAAACTACCTATTTTAGGGCAGCGGGCACAGGGGATTAAAGGGAGTGGGAGAAAACCCGAGTCTTGCCAGAGTTCTGGTGCTCTGGGCAGGTGGGGTGGACTTGGGAGGACTGCCACATGATTTCCAAGAGACCCTGGGTGGATGTCTGGCTGTGGGAAGCCACGGATCCCAGGCCGCCAGGGGTGGATAAGGGGTCTCATGGAGGCCAGAGATAACAACAATTTTTACCATACAAATCCAGAGATTCATTTTAAATCTATTAAAAAAGGACAGTGATATTGTCTGACATGATTTTAATGTACTCAGTTTATAAACACAAACATTCATTACACTAGCATGGTACTATAAAAATTGTGGTAATCTCATGTCCTTACAACAAACACTGTCATTATAAATATAGAGTAGTCTCATGCGAACAGATAGCTCACTAATCAGGGAATGATTGAGCCAGAAATGCTGCAGCCTTCAGATGAGGAATCTTCTTGAGAGCATCATCAATATGAATTCTATTGAAAGTCTTTCAACTGGGAGGATGGCACTGTTGAAAGTTCCAGAAGGTTCTTGAAAGCGTTGCCCAGTAGCTACCTGAATGAATACCAGGGTGTATTCATTCAGCAGTGGTTCTGGGAACTCCAAGGAGTCAGAGTCATACAGGGGCTAGTATCTAAGTCCCTTTGCCAATAGAGATTAGTACACAAGTAAGCTGTACCTTCCTTGTCATGGAAACAGGACAGTACAATCCCAGGCTGTTTCCAAAAGTTCAAATTTTTGTATTTTTCCAGATGGCATTAGTTGTAATCTACAAGGGCTCACAGCTTAAGGGTGATCTATTAACTGATTCATTAGCATATCAGTGACATGATTATCTCAAGTCAGAGTTTCCATTTGGCTGGCTTCTTAAGACTTCTTGTAAGCAATGCATGTCACTAAGTATATTTTTCATATTGTGCAAAATATTTTCACTTACTTTTCGTATAACTATACACACTATCTCACGAGAAATGCAAGTGCCAACTCCCTTCTCTACTCTGAGGCTAGCTGAAGCCCCAGGAGTATATACAATTGTGTTTTTTTTTTTTTTTTTTTTTTTTTTTTTTTTTTTTTCAATTTGGATTTTAGAATTAAGAAGATAAAGTCAATGGCGAATATGGTTTGGAGTCCTTTGAGTATATCTGATAGCTTCTAGTCTTATGGATAAAAGAAAATGGAAACTGGATGATCTTACCGCTGGAAAACACTTAGGAGGAGTGAAGTCATAATGAAAGTAAAAGGTGATCTACTGTTTGCATCATGGATATACTAAGGAAATTAAAAAAAAATGCGGTATATGTTTTTGATGAAGGAGGAACAAAAAGTCAAATTCTTACTTTGTTCCTTTAATCAGATATTGAAAGTCTCTCATGTGCTGACTTGACAAACGGTTTGGGGGCAGGGTTGGGGATGTGGTGGGGTGAGAGGTGTTCCCCTCCACAGAGACTCTTTTCTAAGGCTTAGCTCAGGATTGATGGCAATCCTCAGGACCTTGACGGATATAGAAAAAGATAAAAGAACAAAGAAAGGGACTTTCCAAACAGGAGTTAATTGTTAGCCCTGAGGGCCTTCCTTGGAAGTTTTATTTTGCACCTGTTCTCTGTTGAAAATGAAGATTGGTTTATTTTCCTGATATATCAGGTGTTTCTGTTACTCACATTCTTTGATTGCCTATGGGAATTCATTCAGTCTAGAGACAAATTGTCTTCTATATCAGGCTTTATCAACTAGAAACATACTTAAATATAGAAAAGGCAGCCATGAAACAACTATAAAGGACTTAAGCTTAGGCATGAATAGGAAGGGTAGAGGATATTGGTAACATTACACTCAAGTAAGATAAATCTCACAGTAAATCCTTCTAACTAGAAGTCTGATTAGCTTATTTGGTATTTCTTCGGGACTGAGATCTTAGAGTAATGAAAACAGGGTCTGATTTCCAAAGATATAGTTACAGACAAATGATCAGGGGGAAAATAAGAAGGACTACTGTGGCTTTGAAGAAATATCACAAGATGAAATTGAAGAATAGTTGTAATGGCCAGTATTAGAGTATTGACATGGTGACTTAGGAGAAGCTAAAAAAATTCCATATCACTGAATATTACTCATAAAAGATTGGAGTTCTACTAGGGTTTCAAACTGGAAAAACTTAATGTTTATGGTTTAGAATAACCTAAAATCCTGGCTGTACCTGATATGGCTGTGATGGTCATACCTGCTGTGTTGGTAGCCATTCTAGAAAGTTAATGGGGATGTCTGTAAGTACATATCTCTGTTTGTCAGGAAGATGATCACGTCCATTACTCTGGGATTTTGTACAAGTCTGAAATAATTCATGTATCCATTTTTGTAAATAGGCATCTTCTCATTGAATAAAAAAGGAGGATATTCCAGTATTAATAGAAAAGCATGAGTCAAAGAGTAAATTGTTTTATAGCATAATGGCAGTGTTGTGTCATGGGAGTCCTATTGGGGCCCATAACATGAAGAGAGTCAAACACCAACTCCATGGATAAGAGATAAAAACAGAGTAGGAGGCCCCACTACCTGTGACATCAAGATTTAACCTAGATATTGTTGATGATAGAACTGAAGGCCAACTGGTGCTGAGGGCAGACTTATTCTAGAAATATCTGGATCTGAGATCTGAGAGTCCTTCAGTCTTTGAGACAGTAATCCCCTTAGTGTTCTTTTGTGCCACATTAAATGCAAGGTATCTTCCCAGGGTGCCTAATAGATATACATTTCCCCCCAAGGGTATGTTTAAAAATTGAACGAACCTGTTTTTAGCAAACTTCCTCAGGAAGACAAACCAGATGCTGATTCTAAGTTTCTTGGTAATGCAAAAAGGAGTTCTCTGTGCATTTTGTTGTATTTCTGAGAGCTTTCATTAGGTATGTTGTGAATAGTTACTATTTGGCATTTAAATTAAAGTTATTGCTTACATTATTTGCCTAACTCTGGGTTTTTAAAATAAACTACTTGTCTAGTTGTTTATAAAGGATGTTTTAAAACCCTAGTTCTCAGGCCAAATTTATTGCTGGGGGCTTTTTTTCAGATCCTGCTTGAGCTTTAATGAAGGAACGGAGAACTCTATATAGTTTAAAGTTGTTGGCCTTTTGCTGGGGCAGTCTCTAAAGTAACTACTAACTTAGCCTGTCTTCTCTGCCATTTCATCTCTCCCATGGTCCTCACTGCCTGCTTCTAGTTTCATCTCTCCTTCTGCATCTGCCTGCCCAGAAGTTCTGCTCCTTACTCCTTACTTCCCAGCTCCTGAACCCCCATTTTATTATGCAAAAGGCTGCATCCTTTACTCTTTTAGTAGGCTTGGAAAGATTACTTTTCTCACACACAGGTGAACTTACTTTTAAGCCAGGTGAGGAAATGATATTTACATATCCTACTAGCAAGGTGTTGCTAGCTCCAAATAATTGAAAAGCCAAGCAAACACTTTTTGATTGCCAGAAAATACAATATTTGGGGATCATCCCAACACAAACTAACATATTTCTTTTAAGATTTTGGAGTCAGATGTCTTCCAAGTATGAAGGATACATCCATTGGAGATCTAAATCAATAGGTATTAAAATCATGGGCAACCTACTTCATTGGATTTCAGAGTTGCTTCCTTGGCTAGTTTTAATTTTTTTTTTAACTTTGGTATTAATTCATAGCAATGGTTGCACATAAATTTCCTTTTTTGGGGGGGTATCTGGAGAGACTTCGAGGAAGTAAAAATGGAATAGCCTCTGATATGGGTCACAATGGATCAAATGGAAATTGTCTGAAGAGAATTTCTAACTTATTATGTTATCCAAAATAAATTGCTTACCATCATCTGAGATCTGGCATTCCCTCTTTGACACAGCACACATAGTCAATAGAGACTGATAGATTCTTTCTCCACTCATGAAATGAGCCAATTCAAGCCACATTAGATTATTAAAGGCAAGTTTATTGGGAATGCTGCTCTTGGGTAGGGACATTCACTGTCCCCAAGAAAGGAGGTCAGTGAAATTCCCATAGGAAGAGAAGGATGGGGACGGGAGAGACAAAGGGTGAAAAGGGCACTTGTGCAGAAAGAAGACAAGAACACAAGGAAGAAGAAGGAGGAGGAGGAGGAGGAGGAGGAAGAGAAGAAGGAGAAGGAAAGGGAGGAGGAGGAGGAGGAGGAGAAGGAGAAGGAGAAGGAGAAGGAGAAGGAGAAGGAGAAGGAGAAGGAGAAGGAGAAGGAGAAGGAGAACAACAACAATAATAATGAGAGAGGAGTCCGGGGGTCTGGATTATATCCTCTGGGGGAAGGGCAACACAACCTCTAGGCTACAAAATTTAAGGTTTTGGACAAGGTATGCCAGGTCGAGATTAAAAGATACTGGGAGAACCTGCCTGGGGGCCAGGTCTGCTTTGATATGTGAAATATGCATCTCAGTTCTTTGTCCTGGGGACTGGAACCAAACAGACATCTAAAAAGTATTACCTGTGTAGTCAAACCCCTTTTGAACAGGGCACCTGAGTTAAGTTAATATAGTAGGGGTTGTAAGTCAAATGAGCAAGATGAGTAACACAAGAAACTTAATCATGAAGGACATAGTGAAGCCAGGGTCAAAGTGTGTGCATAGAGAGAAATTATAAGTTTAAAAGAGTAGGTAATTGCATGGTCTCAACACAAGAGGAGAATGCAGGCCTAAGAAGAATTAAGATGAAGAAAAACTTCAAACGCAAACTGGAGGAAACACTAAAAGTTACCACTGTGCATTGTATAGTCCTTTACCCTAGGGTTAAAAAACTTCCTTTAAGAGAAGCTTCTTAGAACACAGGGTGTTAAGAGGAGATGAAACTAGGATGTTTGTTTTTTGTTTGTTTTGTTTGGATTTTTTGTTTTGTTTTGTTTTGTTTTGTTTGTGTGTGTGTGTGTGTGTGTGTGTGTATGAACTGAATAAACCATATTCTTTATTGAATCTTTTAATTTGTTTATTTTTTCTTCATTTTTTCTTTTACTGGTTATTTTATTTATTTACATTTCAAATGTTGTTCCCCTTTCCAGCTAAACCCCCATACCCTAACATCTCCCCCCTGCTTCTATGAGGATGTTCCCTCACCTACCCACCCTCTCCCACCTCACTGCCCTAGCATCTCCTACACAGGGTCACTGAGCCTCCACAGAACCAAGGAGCTCCCCTCCCTTTGATGCCAGATAAGTAATCCTGTGTTGCATATGCAGCTGGAACTATGGATCTCTCCATGTGTATTCTTTGGTTGGTGGTTTAGTCCCTGGGAGCTGGGGGGGGGGGGGGTTCTGGTTCTTTGATATTGTTATTCTTCCTGTAGGGTTGCTAACCCCTTCAGCTCCCTCAGTCTTTCCCCTAATTCCTCCATTGGGGTATCTCTGTTTAGTGTGATGGTTGGGTACAAGTAGAAACTAGGATGTTTTAAAACAGAATATTTATAGAAAAATAAAACAATAAGATGTTGAAGTGAAGCATCCTGCTGAGAAACTCATTCAATTCAGGAAGTAACTCACTCAAACTAAATTCAACATATCCCTGAACCCAACCTGATTCCCTGGGACCTTCCCTACCCAGGAATACATAAGTGATAAGGGCTGATGAGAGATACTCTCAGACAAGCTGAGCTGCCTAGCAAAGGTTCAGAAAAGCTGAGCTGTCTGGAAGAAGCTGAAACCAAAACTGATTTGGAATGAATACTTTCGAATCTGTTGAGCTGGAGGCTATATAAGTGAACTCATGGTTCCCAGCTTTCAACTGCAGTCATCCATGCGGGGTAGTCTGTGGGGATGGCGCTGTCTTTGAGTCATTTTTGCTCCTGTAAATGAACCCTACACATATCCCTGTAAGCAACTCCAAATAAAATTTCGTGGTGTTAGCCTAACTTTGTTCTCTCTTTGGTTCCCTGTGTGGGGTACATATAATTTTGTTCATATCTATCGGACAGTAATGTCTAAGGATTCTTGAATCTCCCACTGTCCTTTTCTTGGCTTCCTAGTTGTTAGCATTCTGTCTAAACACCACCCTATAGTTACCTGGCAACAGCCAGGTAGACCTGACCCACTATAAAAGGGGCTGCTTGACCCCTCCTCCCTCTCCTGTTCTCTTGCTCCTCGCCTGCTCTCTTAGACTTTTGCTCCCTTTCTCTTCCCTTCCCCCTCCCTCTCCTAATTCCCTTACCTACTCTTTCTCCATGTGTTCATGACCTGCCTCTACTTCTCTAGTCTCTCTCTTTGCCTTTCTCTACCTCTACTACCCTCTTAACTCCCCTCCCCATGCGCTGAATAAACTCTATTCTACACTATATTGTCATGTGGCTGGTCCCTCAGGGGAACAGGATGCCTTGGCATGAGCCTGCTGAGACACCTCCTTCCCACACCACATACTCCCATATAACATCCCCCCCTCTTTACCTTTTTATAAAATCACCATATAGTTCCATGACTCAGATTTAGAAAATCTGCAGGTTTGCATCCCACCTCAGCTATCACATGGAGATCCATGCTTGCTAGCCAAGAACTGGTAAGCCCCCATTCTCTACTGGTCAAAGTAACTCTCCAAATGGTCTCAGGGGAGGGTTCTTGAGCTCAGAGATACCCCTGTGTTATCCTTGAGGATGGGAGACATTCAGTCTTTCACTGACCCTCATTCTAGGACTTTTTTTTTCCCTTGGGTGAGACTTTCCCCTCTCCTTTAAGGACAGTTTCTTTCAGGTGAGAATTCCTGGCTCTGAGTGCTAGTCCCCAGTCCCCACATGTCTCAGTCAGGGGTCAGTCTTTCATTGCCTTGTGGCTCAGGAGCACTGGCTCTGAGTGCTAGTCCCCAATCCCCACATGTCTCAGTCAGGGGTCAGTCTTTCATTGCCTTGTGGCTCAGGAGCACTGGTTCTGAGTGCTAGTCCCCAGTCCCCACATGTCTCAGTCAGGGGTCAGTCTTTCATTGCCTTGTCCCTATTTACTGGGATGTCTTGGTCTAATCCACAATGAGCTGAAAACAATATCTTTACATGGACACTAAACTGGCATTTTCTTGCTTGTGACATGTATCATAGGCGCCGTTCCCCTCCACCCCGTTCAGTTGCTAGCTCCTGCTCCCACTGGA
>LR751628.1:114388-151397 GCA_902729485.2 Mus minutoides
ATCCTTTATCTTTATCTTTTTATAAACATATCACTAGTCATTAGGTTTTACATCAAAACATTCAGTTGACATATTCAGACTGCAATGTAGAAGATAGGTGTGATTTATTATAAAGTGTGCATCATAAAAGATGAGAGTAGACAATCAACAAATGTAGAGCAAAATAGTCTCATGGGGTAAAATAAACTTTCACTAGAGAGACCATTTTGAGAATTTACATTTTAGAAGGTCTATTATTGTTTGTAATGTCTCCAGAGCAGACAGATTAAGTAAGAGCCTTCCCAGATAAGTAACGGTGACATTTGAATAATCTCTTACAGGTTTAGGGCCTTCTGGGCAGCAAATATAGAGGCAGTTTAAGACTTTACTTACATCTTCCCTCAGAGAAAAGGCATGCCTTAGATCCCATTTCTCTGACTAGTAATTAGAATCCTGAAGTATAAGTCCTTGGTTTTTACAAACTATGAAGTATGAGGGAGTAGTCGGCATCAACATTTAAATAGCTAATATTTAACTTGGTATCTAACTGGGTGAGTCAGACATTATGGCTGTAATTGTTAAAGCTGATGTCTGAAAATGTTGGCTTTTCAATTTTATGGCTTTGTTTTGTATTATATTCAAGCTCTTGTTAAACATAATCATGATTTCACAAAATTGGAATGTGAGACTGCCATCTTATAATTAAAAGCATTTCATGATGTCAGAAAAAAATGAAAAATAGAAAAATAAAAGGAGAGTTCAGTAGTGATTAAAAATGTTGAAGATACCAGCTCTTCACAAGACAGGAAAAGGGCAGACACTGGAATTACATTCATGAATAATAAGGTGTATTGGTTATACAGGAGATGTATTCTAATGTGCAGGTCTTTTACACTAAACTCCTTTTTCTTCAGTTTTGTGCTATATTTTTTTTTAGTTATAATTTATATACAATGAAATGCACACATCAAAACTGTTTTGTTTAATTAGTTTGTGCAGTTGTATAAGCCAATGAAACCACAACTGAATTCATACCATGGAACATTTCCATCATTCCAAGAGGATTACTTCATGACACTTTTGGGCAAATCTACCTCCCACTGCTGCTAAACAATCACTATCTAGTTTTAAAACATGGACTTAGAAACAACTTTTACAGTATAATCATTAACCCCCCAAAACAACAAAATTCTGGGTCTTACTCTTTTATTTAGCATTTATCTCTTTTGTCTATCTTACTGTTAAGTCTTTTTTTGTTGTTGTTTTGTTTTGGTTTGGTTTGGTTTTTTGGTTTTTTGGGTTTTTTGAGACAGGGTTTCTCTGTGTAGCCCTGGCTATCTTGGAACTCACTCTATAGACCAGGCTGGCCTCTAACTCAGAAATTTGCCTGCCCCAGCCTCCCAAGTGCTGGGATTAGAGGCATGTGCCACCAGTGCCTGGCACTGTTAGTCTTTCTAGTGTACTATTCTTATGTTCTTTCCTCCTGAAAGTCATATGAAAAGAGTAAGTCATTGTTTTTTAAATATTCAATTATCTTGGATTCTGACTGAATTATAAACATCTTTTTGATGACAGGGAACTATGTAAGATTGAACAGTCACAAATAAAGCTTACCAATTATGGCAAGACTCTACTTTGGAGAAAGAGTAATCCCTTATAGGAAGCACATTACTCCTTCCAGTGATGATAATATTAATGGATTGTTCAGCAACATGAAACCACATTTCTAGACTAGGACAGAGATATGATCAAACATATCACACTTAGATGGACACTGAGACTGTTTAGTAATTCACACCTTTCTTCCTGCTTGGGTTCTTCCTCTATTTAAAGCTAAGGCCTGTGCCAATGTTATAAAGGCAGACTCAGTATATAATCTCTTTATACTTCTGAATATAGATTCATTGATTAAACCTCACTTCTCAGTTCTCACAGTTATATCACTCATTAATAGGTCCATTGATTAACAAAGTTGGCCAAGTCTAACCAGGTAGAACATGTGTGGTCTATGCTTTTCCCTTAAAATTCTATGACTGAAGGTTGTTTTTCTTTCCTTCTTTCCTTATTTTATTTATTTATTTGTTTGTTTGTTTGTTTATTTATTTATTTTTGGTTTTTCAAGACAGGGTTTCTCTGTGTAGCTCTGGCTGTCCTGGAACTCACTCTGTAGACGAGGCTGGCCTCGAACTCAGAAATCCACCTGCCTCTGCTTCCCAAGTGCTGGGATTAAAGGCGTGCACAACCACTGCCTGGCTTTCTTTCCTTCTTTCTGTTTTAACTTTTCATTAATGAATGTACAGCATTGTTTGTATGCTTTCTTTCTTTCATTCAGTATTGGGGGATTTCAAGTACAATAACTTAGCAGCACTTTTCTGTTTCATTTTTTTTTCTGTGAATATTTGTTCACTTTACAAATATACCATTATGTAGCAGCTGATGTTGTCTTGCTAATTATGTTACAAAAAAATAAAAAACAAAAACAAAAAACAAAACTTCTTTGCAGTGTCTTGAAAGCAGGCTAAAGGACACTTGCCCTCCCCCCCCCCCAGCTGTATTTGATTGGCAATAAAGAATTGGTGTACAGCCAATGACTAGGCAAAGGGAGCCAAGGCAGGATCCCGAGAGTTACAGAGGCTAAGACACAGGAGGAGGATGGGAGAATTGCTGTGAGTCTGAAGAGACAGATGGAACAGATGTCGAGCTGCAGTGGGGAGGTCATCTGAAATGGAGGAATAAAAGGAAAGTGGACCCCAGAGGGGCTGCCCGAAAGCATCTTGGGCAGCACAGACCAATAGGCTTCACAGAAGGTAACAGGGCAGCAAAGTTAAAAGTAGAATTAGATGGTGTTGAGACAGGAGTTCCAGAGGGAAGAGCACGCTAGCAATGAAACGCTTAGAAGTACCCTACCACTGAGCTAGTTAAGGCATGTTAAAATTAAGCTAATGTGTGTGTCTTTCATTCATGGATCCAAAAATAGCTCGTGGACCAGTGCTCCTATGTAACCCACCAGGAGACAAAGCTGTGTAGTCAAAACTCACTGCAAAACTATTATTTCCTTATCGGTTTTATTATTGATGGACATCTGGGTCTTTTTCACATTTAGTTTAGTATGATAGAGAGGTTAGATCTGGTTCTTCCTCACAATCCCTTGCTCCCAGAAATAAGACTCAAAATAGGTTCACAAATACTTTGGCCATATAACTAGGCTTTTCTCTTATTAGATCACAAAATAACCCATTTATTTTAACCTACAGTGTTATGTAGATGTTTACCTGTGCTCAGGTACCATGCATCTGTCATATTATATCCTCCCAGTCAATTTCTTGTCCCTAGCTCTATTCTAGAATTATTTCTGCCTCCTGGATATTCTACATTCTATTCTACTCTTTCCTATAGCCCCTGGGTGTTTTAGTTGACAGGTAATGCATCCATACAATACAAAAGATATCCTCTCTACAGTATGACTATAGCTGCTACACACATGAATTGCTACACACTTGAAATTTTGGTTCAAAGAATGAAACTGTTGTCAATATCTGACTCTTATTCAACTATTAATCATCCTAGAAACCAGTGAATATTAGGTTTAAGGTGTGTCCATAGGTTGTTAGAAAAATACTGTGCTTACTGTAGAACCTCAAGCACAGGGGTTGGCAGCAATTCATTCTAGCATCAGATAATGAAGAAAATGTTTTGACTCCCAAGTCAGTATAATTTATTATCTATTTGTAATAGTTAAATTGCTAGTGATTGTATCAAAATGTATCTTTGTATGAAATTATATATTGTTTGCATATTTTATAGGAACTTTCTGATCGGCTAATCTAGTAGAAAAAGGAATCTTTTGTTTTACAATTTGAAATTAATAACACAATAGAGTCTTTCTACCCCCAAATAATCAGGTACTTTATTTAGCATTTAGCAGGTTTTTTATTTAGCAATTTATAGTCTCTAAATCTATATACAATAAAGTTCCTTTTATGGCCTTTGATAACATACCCAGATTGGGTCTCTCACCTTCAGTCAAATTATTGTATCTAAAACAACAAACAAAATGAGGTTTCTATTAATATGAAGATAAGTGGAGAATCTAATGTGATTACAGATAGATACAGGCAGTATTCCTCAATTTTAAAGTTGAAACGTTGTAGGTTACAAGATAAAAAAAATTGCTTTGCAGACATGAAGATGAAGATCTATTATTTGGGAATTTTAATCAAGAATAGTTTGGGTTTTAATGTTTAATGTTAGACTGTTTAGGTGAAATAGGCAGTCTCCAACCTGGATAAAATGGCAGAAAACAGACACAGGTGTCTAAAGAAGAGATTAATCAAAAAGAAAGAAGATGTTTTGACTAGTATTCCAGGATCAACGCCATGTCTTGGATTATTTCACTGGTGGGATGATACCAGACCAGTGTACATCTGGTACAATCTTTTTTTTTTTTTTTTTTTTTGTAGGCCTTTAGTATAGAGTCGGTTCTTTAAAAGAAAATTGGTTATACAGGTAAAGGCTAAAAAGGCATATATTTTTCTGTGAAAATGAGAGAGATTTTAGTAATGTTATAAAAAGAAGTTAATGCTTAGGAATAAAAAACAGAAACAGGTAGTCACATGGTTCATTGTTTCTATACTTACAGTGTGAGAGAGTTTTGTCTTGTGGTCAATAGGAGCTAAAGAGGTATTTCTATATACTTAGGAGAATGTGGAAATTTCCATTTAAAATTGGATAGAACAAAACATACTGAAATTTATATATATACTGAATATAAATAGATAGATAGATAGATAGATAGATAGATAGCTGAAGATGGCATTATAAGATATATTTACATGGAAATTTATATTTAGTATTTAAGTATCTCTTATGTTTTGTACACCTTGATGTGATAAAAATTTTGATAAGCTAATTCAATTCAAAAATGTAATTTATATATAAAAATATTTTAGGTAAAATATTTATTTAGCATAATAAAAACAAGGTTTATAAATTTAAATCTATGGCACTTGGCCTGGAATATGGCTCAGTAGTTGAATACTTAGAGCTTTTCATGGGACTAAAATTTGGTTCCCAGCATGCACATGACAGCCTACTAAAGCTTGTAACTGTAGTTAGAGGAGGTTTCATGCTCTAATCTGGCCTCTACTGGATTCTTTATTCATACAGGCACATGAACCCCAGCAGGCTCCTGCATATATACATTTTTTAAAGAGAAAACATTTTTACTAAATGTAAGTCAAGTGAAGTTTTTCAAATAAGTATCTTAGGGTTTCTATTACTGCAAAAACATCATGACCAAGAAACAAATTGGAGAGGTAAGGGTTTATTCAGCCTACATTTCCACACTGCTATTTATTACCAAAGGAAGTCAAGACTGGAACTCAAACAGATCAGGAAGCAGAAGCTGATGCAGAGGCCATGAAGGGATGTTACTTTCTGGCTTGCTCAGCATGCTTTCTTATAGAACCCAAGCCCTCCCACACTTGATCCTTAATTGAGAAAATGCCTTACAGCTGTATCTCACAGAAGCATTTCCTCAAGGGAGGCTCCTTTCTCTGTGATAACTCCAGCTTGTGTCAAGTTGACACAAAATCAGACAGTACAATTGACCCCTTGTCAACTTGACACACAAACACATCACTATTAAGCCTTAATCCTTACTTTCTTATTTATCCCCAAGATCTAAGTAACTTTAAAGGTCCTACAGTCTTTACACATTAAAATTTCAATCCCTTTAAAATATCTAATATCTTTTAGAATCCGAAGTCTTTGTACAATTAAAAGTCTTTTAACTGTGGGCTCCACTAAAACACTTTCTTACTTCAAGAGGGAAAAGTACCAGGGCACAGTTACAATCAAAAGCAAAATCTAACTGTCCAGTGTCTGCAATCCACTCATGATCTGGACTCCTCCAAGGGCTTGGGTCACTTCTCCAGCTCTACTCCTTGTAGCTTACACCTGTCTTCTAGGCTCCAGCTGCCTTTACTCCACTGCTGTTGCTGTTCTTGTTGGTCATCTCATGGTACTGGCATCTCCAAAACACTGCTGTCTTCTGCTGTAACTAGGCTTCACCAATAGCCTCTCATAGGCTCTCTTCATGGTGCCAAGCTTCAACTCCTTTTCATGACCCCTTCAATCCTGGGCCATCATTTGCAACTGAGGCTGCACCTTCACCAATGTCCTTCCATGGCTCCTCACAGTGCCAAGCCTCAGCTGCTCTTCATGACCCCTTCATGCCTTCAAAACCAGCACTGCCTGTGGGACTCTTACATATTAGGATGTCCTGCTACAGCAAGAGGTACAAGCTTGGCTATCTCTGGAACACAGCCTCTTTGTGCTCTTAGATAATACTTCCCAAAAAATTTCACCTCAGTAAATCTCTTCTTCTTCTTCTTCTTCTTCTTCTTCTTCTTCTTCTTCTTCTTCTTCTTCTTCTTCTTCTTCTTCTCCTCCTCCTCCTCCTCTTCTTCCTCTTCTTCCTCCTCCTCTTCCTCCTCCTTTTTTGTTGTTGTTGTTGTTGTTTATTTTGTTTTGTTGTTGTTGTTGTTGTTGTTGTTGTTCAAGACAGAGTTTCTCTGTGTATCCCTGGAACTCACTCTGTAGACCAGGCTGGCCTTGAACTCAGAAATCTGCCTGCCTCTGCCTCCCAAGTGCTGGGATTAAAGGCATGTGCCACCATACCCGGCTTCTGTTCTCTTCTCTATCAACATTAATTTCTTAGCTCCAGTTGGCCAGCATAAACAGTCTCAGTAATGCAAAGATTTTGCTTTAGTAGTTCTTGTATCTTGTTAATCACAGCTGACCAAAACCACAGAATCTTCACAATCAAAACAGCAACTGCCCCAATAATAGTCTTTAATCTTTAATCTTCCCTCTAAAATTTCAGAAGCCAGGCCTCCATCATTTGCATACTGACAACATTCTTTTCCAAGTTCCTACAAAACATCCCATAGAGCTCTTAACACCCAATGGCTCTTCTGGCCTAAAGTTCCAAAATTCGTTCACAGTCCTCCCCAAAATATGGTTTGGTTGTCACAGGAATTCCCGTTTCCTGGTACAAATTTGTCTTAGTGTTTCTATTCCTGCATAAGCATCATGACCAAGAAACAAGTTGAAATGGAAAGGATTTATTCAGCTTACACTTTCACATTGCTGTTATCACCAAAGGAGTCAGGACTGGAACTCAAACAGATCAGAAATCAGAAGCTGATGTAGAGGCTATGAAAGAATGTTACTTACTGGCTTGCTTAGCTTGCTTTCTTAAAGAACACAGGACTACTAGCCCAGGGATGGCACCATGCAAAATGGGCCCTCCCACCCTTGATTCCTAATTGAGAAAATTCCTTACAGCTGTATCTTAATGGAGGCATTTCCCCAAGGAAAGCTCCTTTCTCTGTGATAACTCCAGCTTGTTTCAAGTTGACACACAAAACCAGCCAGTATAAGTCAGCTCAAGCTTCTTTATAAAATCTTTAGCAACTTGTAATTTTTAAACCCTGAGTCTCTTGTAGTAATTTCTAGATAAATATACATAAAAAAGTTTAAGGCTTTATATTATTCTGTTTCTGTGACTATATTATGCCATATGTTCTATGTCTTTATTGCCAAGAACTGAAATTGTAGTCACAGTATTAGCCATGTAGACAAATGTTCTTCAGAGAACTACAGATCATAAAATGTTGGTAGTACTTAATGTTTTTCAAAGGTTGGAGCTCACCAATGTCTTTGGCTCTATAATTCACACTGTAATCCTACATCCAAAGGTACAAAAGCAAATTGCTAATATATATATTGCAAGAAAGTGAGCAAAAATACCTATTCACAAAGTTCCAGAACTACTAGACTCCATCCTGAGGAACATGAAACTCATGCTTTGTATATCTCAATTATGTTCTGCCTCTTGCTCATTGTCTATATTAAGCAAATTTGATATTCAGTGTTAAGACTTCAATATTTACAAATAATTTTTAATTTGTCTTAGTTCCTTGAATCTAAGCCTCAAGCAATGTTAGATTAACACTGGAATGTCAGTATTGAGGAAACTCTGTATATTAACATGAGGGAACCTTACAGAGATTTAGATGACCCTTGGAGTTACACAGCAGAAGATTAAATAAGCTGGATCAATAACTTTGAAAAAAATGATGAATACAAAATATCTTATATATGGGTGCTATATTTATTTATATTCCTTTACTAAATGATTGTTTTAAATCATTACAAATATTTTCATTAGGGTGCGTGCATGTGTGTATATAGCTTTGATAATTTCAAGATGTTTTTCCAATATTCAATTAAATCATTTTTTTTTTGGTTTATGTTCAAAGCTTCTTTGAACAGAAATTGTTATTGTGTTTCAGTGTTGGAAGATATTTCTAGGTGATCACAGAGACTCTCTTCTGGAGAAGTGGTTGTGTTTTTGATACACCCAGAGCTTAGATGTTTACTCTCCATTACTTGCTAAAGTGGCTTTGTACAGGTAATTTTTTTCTTCCTTATTTTTTTAAGATTTATTTATTTATTATGTATACAGTGTTCTCCCTGCCTTTATGTCTGCACACAGATCTCATTATAGATTGGTATAAGCCACTAGTGCTTTTATCCTCTGAGCTATCTCTTAACCCCTTTACAGGTATTTCTTCAGAAAGGAAATATTAAACAAAGCTAAAGAAAGTGGGCAAAGTTACATTGAATGGAGAACAAAGATGTACTATAGATATTGACTACAGGTCTGCATTGATATATGTCTCTCTGTGGTTTTGTTATTATTATTGTTATTTTGAAGTTTTGAAATGTCTGGGAGGCGTGCAATCTTAATTCTTCACAATGAGTCATCTTTGCTTACTCTAAGACTCACAATGAACAGGTACATTTCAACTACAATTGCATAAATTTTAAAATTCATTAAGTTCAATTTTAAGACAAAATATTTTTCTTCGATGTAAATCCATTTCTGAATAAAAATCAGAGCAATTCCTGGAATTCTTTGGGAGTTCTGTATCATCAGAATAGTACATTATATATAAAATGGCTAACATTCAAATTCTTTTGAAATAACATGGTTGCTTTATAGTTAGATGTAAATTAGTAAGATGAGATTATATTTTATTCTTATCCCAAGGTTAAAATATTAGTAAATACCAAAAATATTTGACATAAAAGACATATTCCAGCCTTGATGAAATAAAATGTTGGTTTTTCTCCAATTATATTCTAATTTGTTCTTATGATAAAATACAAGACTTGACATTCTCTCTGTATTTGCCAAACACCAAGGGAGAATATGTGCTATTTGATCTTCTACATTCTTGTAAGAATGTGCTCCAGATTCTTTATCATTTTTTTTTATTGTCAGATGAAAACCCACAAAAGGATTTGTGCTGGAATAAGATACCTGATATACAGAGAAATTTGTAACAATATGCTTATAAAACATTTTTAAAAATTAAACTCAAATGATATTTTCTATGTATAAAGGTTATAAATGAATCAACATTTCCACCATTAAAAGGATATATATTGTTCAAAAAAAAATCCACTGTCATATCTACTGTTAAACTATGCAAGTATGTAAACTTATAGATGGATTTCATCCAAGGAAGAATAACTCACAAACACTCATTCCTGTGTACACTGTTAGAATTTCTTACATGATGTTCGGGAAATATCCTCTGCAACTATCTCAAAAACTAGAATATTCTCTGGAATTTGTCACTTTTCACTAAGTTCTCTCTTGCCTTTCTGGATGACCTTCTTGTCTAAGTGCCACACCCACTTCAGTGGTAATTGCATGACAGGCCCAAAAACTTAGGCACAGTTCTGAGGCCAAAAGTTTCAGGGAAACTTAGTCTCCTGGAGCCTTGGCATTCTGTAAAACCAATGCTCTAAACCTGTCCTTGAATTAGTCAGTGAATGGATCTCTGTGCTTTCCTTCAATGTTGTTTTATTATAAGTGCCTCTAAGGATTGATTTTGACACATAGCTAAGTCAGATTAGCCTCCACCAGTGTTCCAATATCCTAGGAAATTATTGAGCTAACCTTGGGCTTTGATTTTTGTAAGAATGCTACTCATTCAGATGAAAAGCCTGCAGTGTTAACAGAGAGACAGTTAAAGAAATCAGGCATTACAATTCACTGGAATAGAGCTAGAAATCTCAGGACTAGTGAACAAAGTATACTTAGAACAATAGCCAAGTCAATCCCATTCACAGGAATTTACAATGGCCTAGGAAGATGGAAGGTTGTGGTGTAAGAAGGAACTAAAGTAAATACTTAGAACAATAGCTGAGTCACTCTCATACACAGGAATTTATAATGACCTAAGGGGAAGATGGATTATATAATAGACTAGAATTGGAATTATGGCAAGGGCATGAAGCCCTTGCCCCTGACTTCTAAGAATAAGCTGATGTTAGGTGGGGTTGCTTTTGATCCCAGTTGTTAACATTGATTTTTATCCCAGTCCGTTCCTGTTAGCTTTTATACATGCATTCCTCAATTTTGTGTCAAGGTCATTTTGCATTAGGTAACCTCAATGTACTTTGGACAACCTTAATATAAGTCTGATGCTTGATTTGAGAAATCACATTCAAATACAGCACTCTCTCTGGTGTCTGTGTCTGTTTGTCATCCCTACAACTCCCTGCCCACCTGAATACAGGGACCCTGATTCCCCACGGGTTGAGGGACTCACTGAGTCTAGTCTGCAGCATCTAAGTACTTCCAACTCATATGAGTTCATGAAAGGATACAAGAATTTACTACTTAGAATACTCACCAAACTTTGTTTTGTTTTGTTTTTGTTTTGTTTTACAAGTATGTTTATTTATCAGGTTTCCAACTCCCCATGCTAATGGTAGTTAGTAAGAGAAGTATTAAGCCTGGTCAGTTTGTGAAGGCTCTATCATGTTATTAAGAAGATGCAAACTATTCCATAAGTATAATCCTGTAAAACTTGGGAGTAGAGCAAAGAAAATCATTTGCAGTTCTGAGTAAGCCTGGAATTAAGATTGGTTCTAAATTTATACGGAAAAAAATGTTCTTTTGACCATTTCTTAAACATACCAGTAACAAATTATTATGTAATTTGAAATCTTTTTGAAATCTTAGTAGTGATTTTTCTCAAATCAAAAGTTCCACTGATGGCTATGTTTCATGTCTTCAATATTTTATCATTTTATGATTATAAAAGAACTCTCTCATTCTATTACTTCAATTGACTTCTAAATTGACCAAATAATTAATTTAGAATTATCCATTTATAAATTCTCATCACAAGCCAGGGAATTTTTCCAGAGCTTGGTAGTGATGTTTAAGATTTGTTTTGTCCACTGGATGGACTTTAGGGACAATTGTAGAAGAATAGGAGGAAGGGATAGAAACTCTGTAGGAAGATCAAAAGGGTCAACTAACCTGAAACCTAAAGGGCTCTCAAAATCGGAACCACTAGAGAATATATACTGGATGGATATAGGTCTCCCTTCTCATATATAGCAGATGTATATCTGCTTCATTGATATATCATGGCCTTCATGGGTCCCAAACAACTGGGTGGCAGGCAGCTGTAGGGGAAGGGGCAGGGTACTCTCCCAAGAACTGTTGCCTGCCCTTTGGATATGTTCTTCTAGTTAGGCTGCCTTGTCTGGCCTCGGTGCTCCCACTGAGCACTAGCCTGGTAGAGACTTGAAGTGTTAGAGTGGAGGGATAGCCAGGGGGCACCTCCCCACCCACTCAGAGGAGAAGGTGAGAGGGAAGGGGGAAGGATTGTGTGTGTGAGGGTGACTGGTGGAGAAGGGGATAGTGAGCAGGACATGAAGTGAATAAGTAAAAAATTAAAATTAACTTTAAAAAATGTTTTGGTTTGTCCATTGACAATGTTGTTATGTCTGCAAGATATGCTAAGGTAGGGTAATGGTGCCACAAAGCACATGGGAGTAAGCAACCAACCTCAGACTTTACTAAGGGCTAACTTCATGAGAAAGACAGAACCATTAGGCAACTAAGCTTTGGTAATCAAGAACTTAAAGGTGGATAGTCCAAGGACCTTGGATTAATCAAACAAACCAAAAAGTAGCAATAAAATAAAACGGCCCCTAATGGTATTGTGCTATACTCAGTGTCTTGTTCAGCCACCATCAGAGAAGCTTCCTTATTTAGTATATTGGTAAAAATATAGAAACCCACAGCCAGACATTGTGACATGAGTGAGAGACCTTGAACCACTCAGCCTGTCATGAGATGTTCTCAGTTAAATCCCTCCCCTCAGGGTTCAGGGAACAGATTAAGGGGCAGAACATAAAAAGCTGCTGTTTATGGAGGACAACAAGGAAACCAGCACTCTAAACTAACACTACAAATGCTTGTATAAACTCATAAAGACTGAGACAATTTGCATAGGGTCTACAGAAGTCCCTATCAAGTATTCTGTTTGTGTATTACCGCTTCTATCTACCTCAGTGTTTTTTATGGTATTCTTTAATGTGCTAACAAATCTATGTCTGATTCCTGTGCCATTTCTGCCATTTCTTAAGATGCTTTCTTTCTCTTGGTTTGCTGTGTCTAATTTCAATGTGTTAGTTTTGTTTTGTTTTACTATATTTTATTAGCGTCCCTTAAAAGCTTATTTGTGTTCTAATAAGAGAAAGGGAGTGTATCCAGAAGATAGGGATATGTTGTGGAAGTGAGAAGGTTACAGACAGGAGAATCTGATTAGATATACTACGTAAGAAGAAAACCTATTTTTCATAAAAGGAAAAGATGAATAAAATCTTTTTTAAAGTTTATTTCTTGTTTTAAATTATGTGTATTTGTGTTTGTCTGTGTTTTATGTGTATAGATGAGTGCTGGAGTACAGGCAATTGTAAGACTCCTGACATGGGTGCTGGGAACTGAATTGTGTCTTCTGTGAGAACAGTATACATTCATAACTGCTGAGTCATCTCTCTAGTTCCGGGATACTTTTGATTCTTTTATGGTTTCTTTATATAAATATTAGTAGTAAGTTGTTATGAAATAAAACTTGTTCTTTTGGTCTAATAGTTCCTCTACCTCTGCAATGTACTTAGTTGAATCACACCTAAATCATGCCTTTAACCAAAGCAATAGACATAATATTTAGGATAGTATAGGAGAAAAGGAGACATTTTTAACCCCTAAAAGATGCTCAACCTCAAGTTTGACTTTTGATTTCTGTACCATGATTCAATTTCATGTTAGATTTTCTTAATTGAATACAATAGTTCTTTGGTCATTGCAAATGTTAATAGGTTTGAGACAAACAAACTACTAACTAACAAACTAACTAACTAACAAAACAAAACAAAACAAACAAACAAACAAACAAACAAACAAACTTTGGCTTTCAGAGTCAAGGAGATGGGCCAGCAAGAGTGTCATGCAGTCAAACTTAAGGATCTCTGTTCTATTCCCAGAACCTACATGGTCCAGAGAATCAACTTTTATTATCTTGTCCACCCTATCATCATAGCAAAAGAGCCTACTCACACTAAATACATGTGTGGATGCATGTGTGGATTCATGTGTGTATACATACATACATACATACATACACATGCATGTATATGTATGTAGAACATGGCCATCAATGTCTGAAAAAGAGAGACCTATGGTGTCAGAGCCATGACTTTGTTCAGGTAAACATAGAGTCAAAATGGATGTTACTCTGCTTATATTTCAGGACTCTCAAAATTCAGGAACCTTTCACAATGACCCAAATGGCATCAATGGTTAAAAGCTTCCAACATTCAGCCTGCACTAAAACAGCTATAAAATGGCTGGAATTACCCAGCAAATGTCAAACTGGAGAAATTGGCTCCTCAGTGGCTATTGCTGCTCTGCACCTGATAGCAGGATAACCCACAACAGTGTAGAGCCTCTTCTTTTTTAATCAGAATGTTTTGGTCAAGCAACTCAAAGGGATTGATTTGTCACTGGAAACACCTTTAGTTTTGTTTTATGTGGGAGCACCAGAATTGATATATATATAGCAAAGAGTGGAGATCCAGAGGTGAACAAGATGGCAGCTATCCTGTGTCACATACTAAATGGAGAAAGATGGGGTGCTAAGATGGAGAGACTACAATATGCTTCCTGAATCAGAACACCTAGAGACCTTCAACATGGAAGATGCTCTAGCTCAAATCTACTTCCCTAGTCCACTACTAGCTAGGCCTGCAGCTGGGCCAGGCTGCAAAGTGGGTGGCTTTAGGCTTTCCTGAGCCTCTACATGGGCCTTGCCTGATAAGTCCATTCATTGCCTCACTGGGACTTAACCACAACATTCTTTAAAACCGAAGGTAAGACCTTTGAATTCCTAGAAATTCTTTAAAGCACTCTGCACTGAGAATTATTTCTATTTTCTTCATATTGTTTGAAATTGATAGTGTAGTTAGTCCTCTGCAATGTAGCCATAGAGAAAAGGGAGAAAAGTTCGCAACACTGTCTTCTTTCATACTTGTAAAGTACTGCTAAGGCACTTGGGGTTATAAATCTAAAATTAAAACAAACAAACAAATAAATGTCAAAAAACATGTTTTAAAAAATGACTTGGGTTTTCACTTCCTGTTTTAACAATATTATTTAGTGTGTTAAGAAACAGGAAATGAAAAACTCAAGCTAGGCATTATTATTATAATTGAACTTTCTTGAAAAGAAGTTTGAACATCAAACTTAGTAGGGTTATTTGATAATGCTAGGCTTAGTCACAATATTCAAAGCTGCCAGCACATATTAATGTTCAGGGCAGTATAAAAGTTAATTTTACTTGTCAGGAACTTTTCCAGACCCTTACTTTTATTCCTTTATGTATTTCCCCATAATGATAGCCTTTTCTTTTTTTAGAGCAAGAAAATAAGCTCTGAGGTAAAAGTAATTGGCTTTGTTTATGCCTTGAGAAAAATCTTTGTGTTCTTTGACATTGAATGGTCACCAAGTTTTATGTCTACTTAAAACTGATTTAAGACAGAATCCAGCAAAAAGAAAGCAATATTTAAAACATTCTTTTAAAAATTTGTGTAGAACCTCCCTTAAGGCCTATAATCTCTAGTGAAGGGTCCATAGTCAGGTTACAGAGCCAGCTCTGAGTCCTGTCCTGTTGAGTGCGCCTTTAATCCAAGCAAACATGCTGGTTACTCATTATTTCTGTTACTATGGCTCCAGTGAGCACTCCTTGTTGGATGAGTTAGAGAGGAGTTTGCAAAACTAATAGCTAAGTAAGATTGTTGATGCCTTTTCTCTCCTTGCAGCCTACCTATGACCTAGGACATTATGCAAGCTGGCCATCAGGGCAGAATCTCTAATTCATGGGACCCACTTGATTTCTTCAAGTCCTGTGATCAAAACATATGGTATCTTCATCAATATCTTCTTGTCCTCCTGTTCTGGTGGATAACCAAGTGCAACTGTAAGAGCCTGGACTGTTTTCAGGATCTCTTGGATCCACATCTCAAAGTTAGTAATACCATGCCTGGAACTTGGCTTATCAATGGATACCGTGTGCTTGCTATAATAACAGATTGCTTTCTAAATAATTATCCTTACCATACACGAGTTCATTTCTTATCCCTCATCAGATAAAGTTCTTTTTGTAGAGAACATAGAGAACCACAAATGATAAAAGAGATTGTGGAGTGGTAATCCTTCATGGGACATCTGTCAGATACCACTTTTTCCAACACTCAGAGACATCACTGAAAAGGGGGATAGAAAAGTCAAGAGGCAGAAGTTGTAAAGGATTGTTTCAAAATAGTGTCATCTGGACAGGTATTTGTGAACTATCAATTTCTATGGTTAGCCACACAAGATCAGTCTAGTATGTAGTTCAGCATGGATGTGTTATACTAGAAGTCCCTATTTCCTAATCTTCTTTGAGAAGTTGCTGTCAGGCTGTGGCTGCTGGGGGAATGAAGTCAGTTTTCTTTAGAAGTGAAACTCCTGATAAGATTTACTGATACAGTAAACAATTCTATGGCCACATGAGTTTGGGCAACATTAATTTGATTTAGTAGTTTTGATACACATAAACACACACACACACACACACACACACACACAATTTAAAATGGTGATCTGAATTTTGAAGGGAGACACAAGGGATGAACCCTTGTAGAGTAGGTGTTGAAGAACATAAAATTGCATTCATGTTTTGAAAATTAGAAAATAACAGAAAATAAGAGAAAGATGATACACATAATATTCAGAAAATATTATCATTGTGAACATAACCACATAACATCCCTGAATTTGTTCACTCATTGAAGACAACTGAAGGGATGCAACTTCCTACTGCTGAGCCCAAATATAGAAACACTAAATTGTACAATTGTAAAAAGGCTTTGAGGTTTACCAGAAGAGTTTCCATACAAAGAGTGAATCTCATCGCAGAGATGAAATGAATACCAGATTTAGGTTATGTCAACTTGATGTCTCAGGATTTAATCGCTGATATTTTTCTCCTCAAAATAATTACTTTTGTCTCCTGATCTTTTTGACTATGACAACATTTCTTAGACCAATCAAATGTGTTGAAATAAGCTTGTACTACTGAAAATAACGTAATTTCTAGGCATTTTGTTTAGCTAATGTTTGCGTATCTATTTTACAAGTAAAATATTTCCTGTTTTATGTATATACAATTCAGAGGGCAAATAAACAGGCCAGCTCTTTATATAGTATCATACTCTCCAGTAGTACCAAGCAATGCAGACTTGCTAGAGGTGATACCACAACGAGTGATCCTGGCAATTATTCATTGCTTCTCTGGTGAGAACTGAGACCAAGATAGAAGATAGGCCAGTTGGTCATGCCTTGGCAGCTTAAAGTTCACAGAAGGCAAAGGGACAACATTTACTACAGTTTCTACAATTCTTGTTTTTATGATCACAATTAACAGTTGTCAATTTAAAGAAACAATTTTCTTTTTTTTTTCAGTTTTTAAAAATCATTTATTTGTTTACTTATGTATTTATTCATTTATTTAGTTATTTTAAACTCCAGATTTTATTCCCCTCTTGGTCTACCTTCTGACTGTTCCATATCCCATACCTCCACCCCGCCACCCTGTCTCCACAAGGATGTCCCCACATGTCACCCCAAGAGACCTCTAAACTCCCTGAGGATTCCAGTCTCTTGCAGGTTAGGTGCATCTAACCCAGACCCAGCAGTCCTCTGCTGTATATGTGTTGGGGGCCTCATATCAGCTGGTGTATGCTGCCTGGTTGGTAGTCTAATGTCTGAGAGATCTCAGGGATCCAGGTTAACTGAGACTGCTGGTTCTCCTACAGGGTTACCCCTCCTCAGCTTCTTCCAGCTTTCCCCCAACTCAACCACAGGGTCAGCAGCTTCTGTCCATTGGTTGGGTGCAAACATCTACATCTGACTCTTTCAGCTGCTTGTTGGGTCTTTCAGAGGGCAGTCATTCTAGGTCCTTTTTTGTGAGTGCTCCATAGTCTCTGGAATAGTGTGAAGTCTTAGGCTTTCCCTTGAGGTGGATCCCACTTTGGGCCTGTCGCTGGACCGTCTTTTCTTTAGGCCCCTCTCCATTTCCATCCCTGCAGTTCTTTCAGACAGGAACAATTATGGGTCAGAGTTTTGACTGTGGGATGGCAACCCCATTCCTCACTTGATGCCCTGTCTTTCTGCTGTAGGTAGACTCTACAAGTTCACTCGCCCCAATGTAGGGCATTTCACCTCAGCAATCTCCGTTTGAGTCCTGAGTCTCTCACCTCCCAGGTCTCTGGTACATTCTCGAGGGTCCCCCATATCTCCTACCTCCCAAGGTTGCCTGTTAACATTCTTTTTGCTGCAGGCCTTAAGTCCTTTGCCCCCACCCAATACCAGAACATGTTTCCCTCTTCTCTCATCCCATTTCCTTCCTAGGCCCCTCCCTCCCTCTCTCCTCCCCTTGTGGTTTCTTTCTTCTCTTTCTCAAGTGGGACTGAGGCATCTTCACTTGGGCCCTTCAGCTTGTTGACCTTTTTTGAGATGATATCTTGGGTATTTTGTCCTTTTTTTTTTTTTTTTCTAGTATCCACTTATTAATGAATACATACCAGGCATGACTTTTTGGGTCTGAGTTACCTCACTCAGGATGATATTTTCTAGTTCCATCCATTTGCCTGCAAAATTTAGGATGTCCTCATTCTTAATAGCTGAGTAGCATTTCACTGTGTAAATGAAACATATTTCCTGTATCCATTCTTCTGTCACTGGGTTGTTTCCAGCTTCTGGCTATCACAAACAAGGCTGCTATGAACATAGTGAAACATGTGTCCCTTTGACATGGTGGGGCATCTTTTGTGTATATTCCCAAGAGGGGTATTGCTGAGTCTTCAGGTAGATGTATTTCCAATTTTCTGAGGAATCTCCACATTGCTTTCCAGAGTGGTTGTACCAGTTTGTAATCACACCATTGAAGGAGGAGTGGTCTTTCTCCATGTCCATGCCAACAAGTGCCTGAGGTTTTGATCTTAAACATTCTGATTGGTATAAGGTATAATCTCATGGTCATTGTGATTTCCATTTCTCTGATCACTAAGGACGTTGAACATTTATTTAGGTGTTTCTCAGCCATTCAAGGTTCCTCTGTTGTGAATTCTGTTTAGTTGTACACCCCATTTTTTGATTGTGTTGTTTGGTTTTTTTGGTGGTTATCTCCTTGAGTTCTTTATATATTATCGGTATTAGCCCTCTATCAGATGTGGGGTTAATGAAAACATTTTCAACAATCTGTAAGTTGCCAATTTGCCTTATTGGCTATGTCTTTCGCTTTACAGAAACTTTCTAGTTTCATGAGGTCCCAGAAAATTTCACCCTAAAACAAAAAAATACACCTTCTTCTCAACACCTCATGGTACATTCTCCAAAATAAAGCACATACTTGGTCAGAAAACAACTCTCAACCAATAAAAGAAGGTTGACATAATATTATGCATCTTATCAATTCACCATGGCCTAAGGCCGGTCTTCAATAACAGCAAAAACAACAGAAAGCCTACATACACGTGGAAGGTGAACAACTCACTACTCAATGATAAATTGGTCAGAGAAGAAATAAAGAAAGAAATTAAAGACTTTGGAATGTAATTAAAAATTTGCCACATCATACCTAGGACACAATGAAAGCAGTGCTAAAATGAAAGTTCATAGCACTAAATGCCCTGGTGAAGAAACTGGAGAGGTCTTACACTAACAACTTAAAAGCACACCTGAGAGCTCTAGAACAAAAAGAAGCAAACTCACCCAAGAGGAGTAGACAGCAGGAAATAGTCAAACTCAGGGCCAAAATCAACCAAATAGAAACAAAGAGAACAATATAAAGAATTAACAAAAGCAAAAGCTGGTTCTTTGAATCAACAAGATAGATAAACCTTTAATCAAACTAACTAAAGGGGCACAGGCAGTATACAAATTAAAAAAATCAGAAATGAAAGGGAGACAACAACAGAAATGGAAGAAATTCAAAAAATCATCAGATCACATTACAAAACTGGAAAATCTAGATGAAATGGATAGTTTTCTAGATTGATACCACATACCAAAGTTAAATCAAGAGCAGGTAAGCTATCTAAAGAGGTCCATATCCCATAAGGAAATAGAAGAAGTTATTAAATACCTCCCAACCAAAAGAAGCTTAGGGCCAGATGGATTTTGTGCAGAATTCTACCAGACCTTCAAAGAAGACCTGATACCAATATTAGTCAAACTATTCCATAAAATAGAAACAGAAGGAACACTACCTAATTCATTCTATGAAGTTAAAATTACTCTGACACTTAAACCACACAAGGACCCAACCCAAAAAAGAAAACTTTAGACCAATCTTGCTTATGAATATTGATGCAAAAATACTCAATAAAATTCTTGCAAACAGAATTCAAGAACCCATTAAAAACATTCACTACGATCAAATAGGCTTCATCCAAGGGATACAAGGTTGTTTCAATATACCAAAATCCATTAACATAGTCTAGAGTATAAACAAACTCAAAAAAAAATCACATGATCATTTCCTTAGATGCAGAAAAAGCATTTGACAAAATACATCACCTCTTCATGTTAAAAGTGTTGGAGGAATCTGAAATTCAACATAATAAAATCAATATACAGCAAATCAACAGCCAATATCAAATTAAATGGGGGAGATACTTGAAGTAATCAACTAAAATAGGGGACAAGACAAGAATGCCCACTCTCCCCATATCTCTTCTACATAGTACTTGAAATGCTAGCTAGAAGAATAAGACAACAAAAAGAGATCAAGTGGATACAAATTGGGAATTAAGAAAAAAAGGTATCAGTATTTGCAAATGATATGATAGTATACATAAGTAACCCCCAAAACTCTACCTGAGAACTTCTCCAGCTGATAAAGTGGCTGGATACAAAATTAACTCAAATATATCAGTAGCCTTCCTTTATACAAATGATAAACAGGTTGAGAAAGAAATTTGGGAAACAACTCCTTTCACAATAGCCACAAATAGTATAAAATATCTTGGGATAACTCTAAACAAACAAGTGAAAGATCTGAATGATAATAACTTCAAGTATCTCATGAAAAAAAAAATCAAAGAAGATATCAGAAAATGGAAAGATCTCCCATGCTCATGGATTGGCAGTATTAACATAGTAAAAATGGCCATCCTAGCAGAGGCAATCTACAGACTCAATGTAATCCCCAATCAGAATCCCAACAGAATTCTTCAAAAACTTGGAAAGAGCAATTCTCAAATTCATCTGGAAAATGCAAAAAACCCAGAATAGTGAAAACAATCCTTAACAATAAAAGAACAGCTGGGGAATCACCACCATGGCCTCAAGCTTTGTTAAAGAGCAATAGTGATTAAAAAAAAAACAAAAAAAAAAAACAAAAAACAAAACTGCATGGTATTGGTACAGAGACAGATACATTTATCAGTGGAATAGAATTGAAGACCCAGAAATAAAAGCACACACTTATGGACACTTGATCTTTGACAAAGAAGCCAAACATATACAGTGCTAAAAAAGAATTTATCTTCAAAAAAAAAAATGGTGCTGGTCTAACTGGCTGTTGATATGTGGAAAAATGAAAATAGATCCATATTTGTCATCTTGCCCAAAGCTCAAGTCCAAGTGGATCAAGGACAGCAACATAAAATCAGATACACTGAATCTAATAGAAGAGAAAGATGGAAAGAGCCTTGAATTCATGGCACAGGGAAATTTTTCTCAACTTTTTTTTTTTTTTTTTAAATATGGGAAGCTTAACCATTACCTGTGTAGAAATTTTAAAAACTAGATTTTTTTTTTTTTCCTCTCTGTGACCAGGATCAATGGGATCGTTCTTTTAGAGGTTAATCTATCTATATTCATTCACTTTGCATTTCCTTTTTTTCATTTTTTTTTAAATTGGATAGTCTATTTATTTACATTTCAAATATTATTGCCTTTCCCGGTGAAAAAAAAAAGCATGAAACTGAAAAATAAAGAATGAGACTAACTTCATGAAGAAATGATGCTGATTTTCTGCACAGTTTTAAAGCATCAAAGATCTGGATCTGGATGGCTTTCTTGTTGCCTGATTCTTCCCAAGGCACAGGCATGGTAATCAAATAGCTTTATAAAAGGGCTGGGAGTATTTCTCTTTGATTTATCTCTTTTATTTTATCAACCCAAGGCAGAAAAAAAAATTGATGACTTTGCCTAATCCTAATGTCCCTGCTCGAAATAGCAATTATTTAAGTTTTTAAACTAAATTATCTAGCTGGGAAGATTAGAATCCAACAAATAAACCCTTAGGAAAAACACTCAATCTGTAATCAAAATATCTTCAAATATGTGATGGCAGTGTCCATTTTCTTTCAAGACACTCAGGTCAATTGTTGGAGGCTCAAAACTCTTGAATCTGAAGATCACATTTGACCCTTTCCATTAAGTACAGTTCTGCTTTAGAACATGCACTTAAATGTTTGATGAATGCATGGCTGGGTAAACCCTTAGCCAGTATATTGTTTCAGCATGTTTTCCAGAAGGCTAGCCTTTATGGATGTTCTTTTAAAGTTGGTGCCCAGAATCAGGGACCATCCTTCAGATCTGTGTGTTTAACTTCCTTTGATATTGCTATATGTAAATTAGTACAGGCTGAAAGTACATTTTCTTTTTTAGTATCAGAGCAACACTCTTGGCTCATCTTGAGTTTGTGGTCATATAAAATCCTGGACCTTTCCATGAACTCTCTTCATTCTGAAGACCAACCCATATATTATATTCTGAAGAAAAATGGTCTCATCTTTGAGCAGTTATATCCTGTACTTACAAGATTATCTTTTGAACTCAAAATCAGGGCCACATGTTTTTCTGTTAAACTTCATCTTGCTGCTGTAAGTTCATTCTATCAAATCAATTGTGCTTTCTAAATTTATCATCCTATATTCTGGTGACCTCACACTGCCTTCTGCAGGCTTGACAAGTATGTCCTTCTATGTTTAAAAGAACCAGCCATTTGAGGGAGAGCAAGTCTCTATGGCATGCTCCATTCAATGATATTTAACACAGAGTCACTCAAGATGATAAATTTGATATGCTTTTGTTAAGCAGCTCTGAACTGGGGCAACCCATGTAAAAACAGAACAATTGAAAAAATCTGTCAGCTATAGTATTCTCTTGACCTGGCAACCTAGTACTATATCAAATGTAGTGTGGAGTGAAGGGCTAAGAGTATATTTTCAACTTAGATTCATATTTCTACTGTTCTATATCCATGAATGCTCAGTGGTCAGCTTCTGTGAGAGTTTCTTTCCACATTTACTAGGAAGATTATGTTCTATTGGATGAGAAGATACACCATGTTTTATGCAAAGGAATCCTTAGAACTTGGTTGAGAAATCAGTGAACTATTTTAACTGATTCTCATAAAGGGCACCAACAAGTTTATATTAGCTGTGAATATCTTAAACTTTTAAGGAATTTATTGCTCAGTCCTATTTCATTTGATCTCAATGCATCAGAAAACTATGGAATATACCTCACACTTTAGTTTTTAATATTAACATATCTATATATTTCTAGGTTACTATAGCATTGTGTTTATCTGGGATGCTGAACAATGGATACCATTGTATCATGAAATCAGAAAAGGTGTTGGATGCCCTGGGCCTAGAGTGACCTGGTACATGCAGGGCTAGAATTGAGACACAGATCCTCTGAATGAGGATCCTGTGCTCTTAATCACTGAGACATCTCTTCAGCTCCATGGAGGAGTTTTATCACTGACACATGATAGGACAAATCAAATTTTTCTAATGTCATAAGATTATATTCTTTTTTTTTTTTTTCTTTTTTTTTGAGACAGAGTTTCTCTGAGCAGCCCTGGTTGTCCTGGAACTGACTCTGTAGACCAGGCTGGCCTGGAACTCAGAAATCCACCTGCCTCTGCCTCCCAAGTGCTGGGATTAAAGGGTGCGCCACCATGCCTGGATCAAGATTATATTCTTAATCTAGTGGCACAGGGATTTTTGTTTACCTTAGTCCAGGTGATCAGGCTACTGAGAGGAATAAAATTAGTTTCCAACCAAAATGGGACCCTGGATAGACTATGCAATTACATATGTTTTAGACATATGTGTATATGAGCAATAGGGAGTGGATTCAGTAGGGTTGCATGTACTGTGTATATGTGAGTATGTATATATTTGTAACAATTGTAATTAAAGAATAGGCCATGAATTTTGTTTGTGAGATCTGGAAGGGTTTGGGATGAGGAGAGATGTTGTGTAGATACAGTGTTCATGTATTAAATTTAAAGAATAGAATAAGTATACTAAAAATATATCATCACAAAAAGATATAAACAGATGAGGTGAACTAAAGATGTGAGTGCTGATCCGGAACTGTTCTGGATGAGTATATTTTTAATTTACTGAGAGGGTATTATGCTCAAACAGCCACAATCTTTCTCATTATTCATCAACAACTCTCAGCATGATCTACTGATCTCATGATCTACTGATCTCATGATCCACTGATCTCATGATCCACTGATCTCATGATCTACTGATCTCATGATCCACTGATCTCATGATCTATTGATCTCATGATCCACTGATCTCATGATCCACTGATCTCATGATCCACTGATCTCATGATCTACTGATCTCATGATCTACTGATCTCATGATCTACTGATCTCATGATCTACTGAAAGGTTCTTCAGTCTTTAGCTCTTGAAAATAGAAGAAAAATATTTCATTTTACAAAAACTCACTGAATTATTTGCATTATTGTCATTTTACCCCTAAAGGAAAGCCTGGCTGACCAAGAGGATTCCATCCACTGTAGACAGAAAGTCATTTCAATGGAACTGTTTATTTGTTATTTGGGTACCAACAGTTTTACAAATTCAAGAACATAAAAGCCTTTATAATCTTGTTAGTGTTCCATTAAAAAGCCAGAATGGATTATGAGTTCTGATAGTCAGAGGGAAAGTGAATGTAAATTCCATGTTTGTCAATGAAAATCTCAATATAATGTTAGAAATTGAAATATTTTTAAATATTTGCTATTATCAAGGGACAAATAATGAAATATTACTTAGTATGCACAGAAAGTTTTTTATTTTAGCTTCCTGGAAGATTAATCACCTATAAGAACACTTAATGGAAAAAATAAGAGCTAAAATATGAGGTTGAAGAGATGGTTCCCTGTTTTTAGAGAACTCCATGTTTCTATAGAAACCAGCTTTAATATCCAGCACCTACATGAGGTTAACAACCACCTATAACTCCAGTGCTAGGGCATTAATTCCCTATTCTGGCCTTCTTGATCATCACTCCCTCTAAGTATGAGCGAACATAAAAGCAAGCAAAATATCCATGCTCAAAGAATCACAATAACCAGCATGATACAAGAATCTAAATTGGTATGGTCATTGTACACATATTTACATGGTAGCCTACACTAGTCTAATTGGGCTTAAGACACTCTCAATGAGGGAAGCAATGACTGGTACTGGAAACCTAGCAACAACTTAGTGCTAGTGAAATCATGGACCTTGGAAAACTTAGAACTATTACTTTATTTAACCAGCAAAATCCTTAGCAACAATTTAAAAAATGTGGCGCTATAGCTATGAGTCTAGTTTTCATCCCTCATAAAGAAAACTTCAGTTTTCCAACAGAGACCATTATTGAAAGTCATAACCAATCAAAATATAGAGTTATGCGATCCTCAGACCCAAGTGATTCATTTAGAAATCTTATCTGCACCTAACATTCAGGGAGTGCTGTAGAAAAGGGGGCACAAAGATTTTAAGAGTCAGAGAAACAGGGAGCTTATCGTGGGAGTCTTTCTGAGTGATGTCCAAAGTTACAGCCATAAATTCCCACCAACATGACTTTATAAATATGAGCTTAACAAGGATGACAGCAATATACATGCAAATTGTGAAGGGTGAAACATCAACAGATCTTAAGCCTATATAGAAAGAACTACACCCAACTCAAGAATGCTGAGTGGAAGAAATACTTTTTTTCCAGTGAAGTGAAGACCATTTGGTGATTCAAGAAGAAATAGTCAGCTATGAAACACAGATATGAGGAATACTATAAAAATTGAGTACCTCTTGTACCTCTTTACAGTGGTTGCTCACGTCTTTAATCTCAGCACTTGTGAATCTCTAAGTTCAAGGCCAGCCTAGACTACAGAGTGAGCTCCATGACAGCCAAGACTACACATCTCTTTCTCAAAAACCCAAACAACAACGACAACAACAGTAACAAACCTGAACAAGTTATATTTAGGGATACGTGTGTGTGTGTGTGTGTGTGTGTGTGTGTGTGTGTGTGTATACACACATATATATTAATCAGTGTTCTCTAAAGAAACAAAACTGATAGAATAAATTTGTAAATATAAGAATGTTAATTATTATAATGGTTTACAGGCTTTGGATCAACTATTTCAACAACTGCCTTGCAACATAATGTCCAGCATCCAGGTGTTAATTCTACACATAGGTTGATTCCCCAAAACATAGGTACTAATGACAGTGAAAATATAAAGTTGCCAATGAGAGAGAGAGAGAGAGAGAGAGAGAGAGAGAGAGAGAGAGAGAAACAGGCAAAGAAGGAGTGTTTCTCTCTTCCTTATCCTTTATATAGCCTCCCACTATAAGGTGTGGACCAGATTTAAAGTGGATCTTTCTCACTCAAAATATTTTTATTTGGGGTGAGTATTCTCACATTAAATTATTCAATCAAGAAAATCCCACCATAGATGTACTCAACTACTTGTGTCTTAATTAATCCCAGTGTATTTTAGTTGACAACCATTAGTAGAATCACTATATATACATACTATATACACATATTAAAATTAAAAATAAGTTATGAGCTTGAAAGAGAGTAAGAGGAAGTATATGAAAAAGCTTGGAAGGAGGAAAGGGAATGGAAAAATGCTGGCAATATATTATAAAATATAAAATAAAAAAGGTTTTATTTCAGAGGGCATTGGTTTGTAGCATTGAAAATAAAAAAATATATATATTTTTAAAGATAAACAGGAATGGTCATCAACAACTCTTGGTGTGTTAAAACCAACTCTTATTGTATTACTCAATATTATATAAATATATTAAAAAGCAAAATTTCACCAAAGCTATGTAGGTTGGAAAACGTTAAAAGGAAACATGTTACTTTTCATGCTAAACTATGAAAATATAGAAATAAAGAAACAGAGAAAAGTACAGCAAAGTTGTACTTGGTTTGCTGTTAGGGCTCTTGACTAGAAATTACTCTTGAGCATCATTCTCATGCAAGTAATTCTAGAGCATGACTTGTACTGTGGAAATAAAACATATTTAATGACTGAAAATACCATTCAACTATCACGAAGTGTATTGTTGAAAATACAGAGCTGCTGAAGGTCGTTTGGAAGAAGCAGTTCATAGGACAGTCAAGAAAAATAAAGATCACACATTTTTGGTTATTATTCTTATAGCTATAATCAAAGTCTTTAATTTTTTTTTTTTTATCAGTGTGTCTAAAGCTACTAGGCAAATCTAGAAAAGGACAAAAAATACACACCAATTCATGATTTTTATGTTGTCACAAAGAATAATGGGCCACCTAGTCTTTGAAATTTTACAAACATTAAATGAAGTAATTAAATTACCAAGAATCAAAAGATAATTATAAAGATAATCAACATTAGCTCAGTTAGAATACTAACTTCCGTTTGCAACCAACATTATTTACTTATAATTAAATTTCCTTTTACTTGATTTTGCAGTGATTTGGTAGTTAATAAAGATGACTGAAAGAGACCAGAGAGGTCATTTACTCCATCCATTGATTTACTAATGCACTGCTTGGGCAGTTCTGTCCAGCTGATGTCTCTCTTTTGACTCAAAGATAGACAAGGATATTTATAATCTTTAAGTTGGGAATATAAACTGTTTATCTAAGCCTGAATTATTTCTACACCTGTAGAATTGGAGAATTGGCCACGACCAAGCTCTTCACAGTGAAGTTTGTATTTTCAGATTCTCCATCTTCCATACTCTCACAAATCTGGCAGAGATTCTGCACTGCAATCTTTCCTCTTGTCAAATTTGTTTCTATTTCCATCTTTGAGATTGAGGATGGTGATTTTCATCGTACCTTGTCTTTTTCTAGAGCTTTGTTAGTATTATGGCTTGGAAGTAACATACCACTTAGTAGGATGAACTTACAGGCTTGGTATTGGTGGGTTACCATTTCAACTCCAGGACCAACCATCTGCAGTGTTTGTACGTCATTGGCTTTGAAACTAGACACTAGCAATTGGCCTATTAACAGATTGATGGATGAAAGATTAAAATAGATATGAAAACAGAAAAACAATACAGTGTTTTCCTTCTCAAAAAAAAAAAAATCTTCATTTTGTCTAGTGGCTTTAAACCTGTAAAAATGCCAAAAGAGCTTTAACTTTTTCCTTATCTAGCAAACTGAAACAGCTTTTAGAAAAATCTGCCTGAGGACAGAAAGACTGGCTCAATTTCTTACAATTTCTTCTCATGGGCAAAAGCCAGAAAATGTGCTAGTTAGGCTCAGGTTGTTGGATTTGCTACAGGAAAAATCAGACCACAGTACAAAGATTTATCAGATAATTATGTTTTATTTAACCACAAACTAACAACTCAGGGCTTATAAAGGATTTAAGACTTTTATAGACAAAAACAAATTCAAATTCTGAATCCATTATTTTTCTTTAAAGCTAAATAAATAATTTTCTTCATAATGTGCAAATTTCCTAGGCTTAGGGAAATTTTCAATGGTCCAAGGAAGAGGTGTTGCTTTAAGAAAGGACTTATGACCAGAGTTCTGTTTCATATCCACTCAGACAGCTCACTAACATTTGCTTTTACCCAGGTTGAATGAATGTAAGCTGAGATTAGCTCATTTTTTCCTTGCCTTGAAGACCAAAGGCAACATTTTTTATAATATGATATTTTTTTGTCTAAAGATAATCTGTTCAGAAAAGTACCTAATTAGGGTAAAATGGTGAATTCTAGCATAGTTGAATATTTTCACATTGTCATATGTCAAATGTATAACTACACATTTGTCTGTGAATATCTATCAAAATTTATCTTTGTGAATCTTATCATAGGTTATTGTTTTCCAGTTTTAATATCCATTTGTTAACAGGTGTGGAACAAGGCACAAAAACGAAATAAATATGTATATAAATATAGTATATCTGTATTTTCACCAATAGTTCTTCACATTTAAGTAATCATTAGTCAAAAGCTGGCAAATGAACGGAGAGCTGCACTGAGGGATGAGAGACAAGTAGCTAAATATTTTATTTTGCATGTATTATTCAGAACAAAAGTGATTTTGGCTTAAGGCTAATATATAACATTTACTATGCTGTGATCCTTTTTTATTGAGTCTTGCTTTGTGGGAAGATTTTTTTCTTTTTTTTTTTTTTTTGACACAAGATCTTCTCTGTAGCTTATACTAACCTGAAACTCAAAGTGAGTTCCTCTGCTTCCTGATTATAGACAGGAACAGAACAAATCTCAGTGACTCATCTTGACTAGTGATCCTTTCCTGAAATGACAGAAACTCTGTATATAGTTTTTTTTTTTATTTAAGAAATCATAATTTCTAAAGGCATACTTTTATAATATTACATTAATATTTCCTTGTGTATCTGTTTGTTATTTTAATGTTTTTTCCCCACAGTCTTTAATGAAAAGTGAAAGGTATTGCAGAGCCAAACTGGTCCTTACTGATCTAATTTGTTTATGTTCCTAACTTTACCCAGTTGGTAATGCGTGTGGCCATTCATCATCGTTTGTGTATAATTCCTATGTTGCTCTCAATTTTCTGTTAATTAATTTTGGAATCTAAAACTAATTCTGTCAGCTTCCACTAAATTACCATGTGGCTTAAAAATGAGATATTAATACGATTTTCAGAACAGTGAATACTATACTTTCTTGGATTAAAAGTAAATAAAATATTAATTAGCAGAGGATCAAACTGTCAAGTCTTATACTACTTTAGAATTTTTACTATAGTAGGAACATTTTTAATAAAGTTATAATAAAATTTAGATGTACTTCACTTTGCAAAATTTAGCATTCTGATCAGCATTCAGATTTCAATTATTCAGTCTCCGGTACCTATATTCCAATTAAAGAGATGTTTGTTCTTAATGTGAAAGTCCAAAGTGATATATTGTATTCTTCTAAGAAAAGCATCTAGGAAGAAGAAATAGACTCCACAGAACAAAGCAGTTTTACTCTGGGCTCCTCCTAAAAGTCAGATCTCTTCAAATATCCTTAGACCAGTTTGATGAGACTGATAGTGCTTAAGCTATACTCTTGACTTGCTGACCACTGGTTCTCCGACACATCTGTTTTTCTACTTTCCTGATGGGTTTTGTTTTCTACATTGCTACATAAACCACAAGGCTGCACCCACAATAGCATTTGAGACGATTTTCTGAGATGTGGATTTTGCAAATTGGTTTTGGAATATTTCCTACATCTGGCAGGCAATTCAACTTTACTAATCTTTTTTCTCTCTCTGTCTCTATCTCTGTCTCTGTCTGTCTGTCTGTCCGTCTCTGCTCTCCCCCCTCCCCTCTGTGCATGCGCAGGCACACACACACACACACACACACACACACACACACCCTATGGTATTACAATATTCAGCTTTCCTCTTTGCTTCTGGGTTGTCTAAATTCAGATATATAAATGTATTTAATATTTGTCAAGGAGATAATGAACAAGCTTTTGCTTAATTTTCCAAAATAATTCTTAATATTGCCTCTCTTTTTGACTTAAGTTTAACTCAAATTCCATTTGATTTAAATGGAAACCACATGAAAGTAGGTTATTCAGGACATACTGGCTACTTTATAATGATTATTCCCTGCTGTTGTAGGTTTTATTGTTAGAAATCATAAAATATTAGTTTGCTATCATTGTTTCTGCAAAATGACTTTTTCTTATTTATTCCCCTCTTCCAAATATAATTTTTTTACTACTTTTATTAGATATTTTCTTCATTTACATTTCAAGTGTTATCCAGCTAGTTCCCTATATCCTCCCCCCTCCCAGCCCCNAGGGGCCTCTCTTCCCACTGATGGCCAACTAGGCCATCCTCTTCTATATATGCAGCTAGAGACGTGAGCCCAGGGGTTACTAGTTAGTTCATGGTTATTCTTCCACCTATAGGGTTGAAGACCCCTTCAGCTCCTTGGGTACTTTCTCTAGCTCCTTCTTCCTTGGGAACCCTGTGTTCCATCTAGTAGCTGACCGTGAATGGAAAAAGTTATCAATTAGTAAAAATATCTTTAAATATCACTATTGTTTTTGCATGAGAATTTTATACAAGTCTTTCTATTACATCTTATCTGTGTTCTTCCTTAATTTTACAAACCCCTGTCTTTAATTTTCATTAATAAACTAGTGTAGGAAATTTTCTATATATTGGACATTTTCATGATGTTTGTGACCTGCTGCACACTGAGTTATCTTGTAAAGACTTTTCTTTACATATTGTTATTATTTATATTTTTATTTATGTATAGGAACATGTATACACATGATAATGACTACATGTCTGGAGGACAGAGGCCAATATTGGATGACTTTCTCTATTGCTTTATACCTTATTATTTTCAAATTTATTTATTATGTGTGTATGTGTGAGTGCAGATGTGCATGTGTCACGGCAGGTTAGTATGTGGAACTCAGAAGACAGCTTTACAGAGTTAAGTCATTTCTTCTACCTTTTAAAGTTTTGGGGATTAAACATAAGTCTTTGGGATTACATAGTAAACACCATCATCCGTTGAACCATCTCTCTGGCTCACAACTTATTCTTTGAGAGAGAACTTTTACTGGACTTGAAACTCTCATTTACATATTTATTTTGTTTTTTGACAACTGGGACAGTCTTTTCTGTCCCTGTTTCCCAGTAATGGCAAGCACAACACAATCTTTTTGAGATTTTCACATGGGTTCTGAGGTACTAATGTCAGGTTCTTATACTTGCACAGAAAGCATTTTACCTACTGAACCACCTTACTGGATAGCTTACTTTAAAATGTTGTTCCTTTTTAGATTAAGGGTTAATATTCTAATTTGGAGAAGCCTGCACATAACAAAATAGTCAGCATGAGACAGGTAAAGAGTAAATAATTTAAGTTCATTAAAGAATGTCACTTCTCATTCTAAAGAAAATTTTGAAGTTTTAAAAAATATGTGATGAAGTACATATTTTAGAAGTTTCATGTTTTTGCAGTAAAATGAATAGAAGGTGAAACGCACATGGGCACTTATTATCAGTACTTTAGCCAGTTCTGAGTCTCTGCTCTAACCACTCTTCTTTGCAAAGGAAAGCTTCTCTGACCAACATGGAAGCTTCCCTGGGTCTATCATTAGAAATATAAAAATGTAGAAGGCAGTTTGCAACATGACCATTTAGCAAAACAGTAACAGTAGTTTTTCTTTACTAGCCTCTTCAGCCTCCCCAGTCATTGCCCCCAAACAATTTCAGTATAAACACCAAAGATTAACTGACCACATGTTAGCACAAGAGAAGTAGTGGGGATGAAACAGAATGTAGCATCATGATAATCATTGAAATTTAACAGAGTTAAGAACATGATTAGAAAAACATGCCACTAGCAAGCTTCCACTGATGACACTTACCATAGATTTTCAATTTAAATATTTAAAATATGAGATGCTTAATTAAATAAAAACATAATAAAATTATCATTAAATTATTTTCACTTCAAAAATTGGAAAGATTCAGATCAATTATAAGAGCCATAACGCATGACACAGAGTCCAAGGGTACCTATATATCTGTAATCCTCATCTCAGACACAAAACATCTTCATTCAGAGTACACAAAAACAGAAATTGCTGTTTGTTAACCTCCAAACAAATGAGTGTATAAGAGTTTATAAAATCTACAAACATGAAGTTATACAAAGCCTAATCACTGTGGGTTGGTTTTGTGAAATTAATCAGGTATAGGAGTTCACTTGTCAGTTCTCTGTCTAGTCTGGAATGGAATGTGATACTACATGAAATGTCTAAGGGGTCATATCTGCACAAAGAACCTGGGAGGTAACTGTTACTCACTTAACAAGTCTGGGCCAGAACTGAGCTTGGGAAATGTCTTTAGCCAAGAACATTAATATTAGCTTGGCATCATTATGTATTAGACTGCCTCATTTTTTAGTGCCTTTCTTGGGAAGATGTTTTTGAGGACTTAAATGTTTTGTTTTGTTTTGTTTTGTTTTTATTTTTTCCTTATTTTTTGTTGTATATTTTCTTTATTTATATTTCAAATGTTTTCCCCTTTCCAGGTCTCCCCTTTGGAAATCCCCAATCCAATTCCCATTCCCCTTGCCTCTAGGAAGGTGCTCCCCCACCCACATACCAAATCCTGTCTACCTGCCTTAGCATTTTCCTACACTGGGGTATTGAACAACCTCAGGACAAAGGGCATATCCTCCCATTGATGTCCAACAAATCCATCTTCTTCATCATATGTGGCTGGAGCCATGGGTCCTGCCATGTATATTCTTTGGTTGGTGGTTGAGTCCCCTGGAGCTCCAGGGCATCTGGCCCTTTGACACTTTTGTTTCCTCCATGGGACTGCAAACCCTTTCAGATCCTTCAGTTCCTTCTCCAACTCCTCCACAGGGGAACAGCACTCAGTTGTTGACTGTGAGCATCTGCCTCTGTATTTGTCAGGCTCTGGCATAACCTCTCATAAAAGTTTTATTAGGCTCCTGTCAGCAAGCATTTCCTGGCATCCACAATAGCTTCCAGGTTTGGTGACTGTATATGGGATGGGTCATCAGGTGTGGCATTCTCTGAATGGCCTTTCTTTCAGTCTCTGCTCCACACTATGTCTCCATATTTCCCCATGTGAGCATTTTGTTCCCCTTCCTATGAAGCACTGATGTATCCACACTTTAGACTTCCTTCTTCTTGGGCTTTATATGGTTTATAAAAAACAATCTCAGAATATCCTGATAGTCACCTGACCATCTGGAAAGTCCCAGGTTGAGTTCAAGTGTTTGTCATACTTGCTAGCCAATTGATTTAAAGGTCAATATACTTAGCTAATAAATTTGAACTGTAACCACGCTGAAGTAACCTGTGTCCCTAAAAAGTGTAAAACTGCTTGTAGTAGCCATATGGGGTCCCTTCTCATCACTAACCTTGAGGAACTGATTGAGGGTTGATGCCCATGAGCCAGAAAATATACCTCTTGGTTTTTCATTGAAAAAAAAAAAGAAAGAAAAGAATTGAAAAATGGTACTTCAAAAAATTGTAAAGCTTCTATAAGGCAAAGGACCCTGTTAATAGAACAAAAGGGCAAGCAACAGATTGGGAAAAGATCTTTACGAATCCTACATCTGATAGAGGGCTAATTTCCAATATATACAAAGAACTCAAGAAGTTAGACTCCAAAGAACCAAATAATCCTATTTAAAAAATGGGAAAGAGTGTTAAACAGAGAAATCTCAACTGAGGAAACTCAAATGGCTGAGAAGCACATGAAGAAATGCTCAACATCCTTAGTCAACAGGGAAATGCAAATCAAAACAACCCTGAGATTCCACCTCACACCAGTCAGAATGGCTGAGATCAAAACCTCAGGTGACAGCAGAAGCTGGGGAAGAAATGGAGAAAGAAGAACAATGACTTCGTGAAATTTGCAGGCAAATGGATGGATCTAGAAAATATCCTGAGTAAAGTAACTCATTCACAAAAGAACACACAGAGGCCCGCCATCTTTCTTCTGAGCTCAGCAGATGCAGCTAGGGCCTGTCCTGTGCTTCATACACCCCAGGACTTTAAGATCACATAGGGGTTACAGGTGAGTGGAGTGCAGCGGTGGTTTTGGGAGCAGTAGGGCAGCTGTTGCCCGCAGGGGCAGGAACTGAGGAACTCCACCCCACCAGAGGCTGGGCCTCTCCCAGCCAGAGCACCCCCCACGACGCCATCTTTGCTCTGAGCCCAGCGGACACAGCTAGGGCCTGTCCTGTGCTTCCCACACACCAGGACTTTAAGATCACATTGGGGTTATGCATGAGTGGAGTGCAGGTGTGGTTTTGGGAGCAGTGGGTCAGCGGTTGCCCGTAGGGGCAGGAACCTAGAATTCTGCCCCACCAAAGGCTGGGCCTCTCCCAGCCAGAGCACCACCCACCCCGCCATCTTTCCTCTAAGCCCAGTGAATCCAAGGACTTTAAGATCACATCAGAAGCTCAGGGCTCGGGCCGCAGGCTCTGTGCGATCTCCTAGGCTCTTTTGGGACTCCCCAAGCTATCTCGGGACATGAGGTGAGCAGGAGAACGCAGCCTCTGTTCCGGCCCAATCTCGTGGAACTTGAGACATCAGCCAGGAGACTGATAAAGGCCCAGGGCAGAACAGCAGGTCCTTTCTGGTCTGCACCAACGCCAGGTACCTCGGGCAGAGATGGCAGGAGGCAAGCATAAGAACAGAAGCAACAGAATCCAAGGGTACTTGGCATCACCAGATCCAAACTTACCCACCACATCAAGTCCTAGATACAACAGCACACCAGAAAAACAGGACATGGATATAAAGTCACTCGTCATGATGATGATGGAGGACTATAAGAAGGAAATGCAGGAAATCACAGATAAACAACTTAGAGAGATCCAGGAAAATAATACCAAACAGGTGATCGAATTCAACAAAGCCATCCAGTACCTAAAAATGGAAGTTGAAACAATTAAGAAAAACCAAAAGGAGATAACCCTGGAGATAGAAACCATAGGAAAAAACCAGGAACCATAGATATGAGCATAAACAAGAGAATATAAGAGATAGAAGAGAGAATCTCAGGCACAGAAGATTCGATAGGGAGCATAGACACAACAATCAAAGAAAATGCTAAATGCAAAAAGATCCTAACGCAAAATATCCAGGAAATCCAGGACACAATGAGAAGACCAAACTTAAGGATAATAGGAGTAGATGAGAAGGAAGACTCACAAACTAAAGGGCAAGCAAATATCTTCAACAAAATTATAGAAGAAAACTTTCTATACCTAAAGAATGAGATGCCCATAACATGCAAGAAGCCTACAGAACTCCAAATAGGCTGGACCAGAAAAGAAATTCCTCCCGACACATAATAATCAGAACAACAAACGCACTAAATAAAGACAGAATATTAAAAGTAGTAAGGGAAAAAGGTCAAGTAACATACAAAGGCAGGACTATCAGAATTACTCCAGGCTTCTCACCAGAGACTATGAAAGCCAGAAGATCATGGACAGAGATTATACAGACACTAAGAGAACACAAAGGCCAGCCCAGGCTACTATACCCAGAAAAACTCTCATTTACCATAGATGGAGAAACCAAAGTATTCCACGACAAATTCAAATTCACACAATATCTTTCCACGAATCCAGCCCTTCAAAGGATAATAACAGAAAAACACCAATACAAAGAAGGAAACTCTACCCTAGAGAAACAAACCTAAAAGAAGACAGCCACAAGAACAAAATCCCAACTCTAAAAAAAAAATGACAGGGAGCAACAATTACTGTTCCTTAATATCGCTTAATATCAATGGGCTCAATTCTCCGATAAAAAGACATAGACTATCAGACTGGCTACACAAACAGGACCTGACATTTTGCTGTCTACAAGAAACACACCTCAGGAAAAAAGACAGACACTAGCTCAGATTGAAAGGCTGGAAAACAATATTCCAAGCAAACGGCCGGAAGAAAAAAGCTGGGGTAGCCATTCGAATATCGAATAAAATAGACTTTCAACCCAAAATTATCAAAAGAGACAAAGAGGGACACTTCATACACATCAAAGGCAAAATCTTCCAAGAGGAACTTTCAATTCTGAATATCTATGCTCCAAATGCAAGGGTAGCCACTTTCATTAAAGAAACTTTGGTAAAGCTTAAAACACACATTTCATCTCACACAATAATAATGGGAGACTTCAATACCCCACTCTCATCAATGGACAGATCCTGGAAACAGAAATTAAACAGTGACTCAGTCAAACTAAGGGAAGCTATGAAACAAATGGACTTAACAGATATCTACAGAATATTTCATCCTAAAACAAAAGGATATACCTTTTTCTCAGCACCTCATGGCACCTTCTCCAAAATTGATCACATAATTGGCCACAAAACAGCCCTCAACAGATTAAAAAATATTGAAATTGTCCCATGCATCCTATCAGATCACCATGGACTAAGGCTGCTCTTCAATAACAACATAAGTAGCAGAACACCATCATTCACTTGGAAACTGAACAACATTCTACTCAATGATACTTTGGTCAAGAAAGGAATAAAGAAAGAAATTAAAGACTTTCTAGAGTTCAATGAAAATGAAGCCACAACATACCCAAACTTATGGGACACAATGAAAGCATTCTTGAGAGGTAAATTTATAGCTCTGAGTTCCTACAAAAAAAAAAAAAAAAAAAAAAAA
>LR750483.1:0-13556 GCA_902729485.2 Mus minutoides
CCCTGTCCCCTGAGCCACATGCCCGGTCCCTTCCCTGTTTTAAAGAAGCGTTTGTGTGGTGTGTGTCTGAAACAATTCAATCTGGGTCATTTGTTAAGATGTTAGTCAGTGTCCTCAATTTATGAGAACTCCCTGCCCCACAGCTCAGGGCTCCCTGCAAACCATCTAGGTTTTATCGGTGTCTGGAGAACCCTTAGCTAGCATCTCCCTGATGTGGCTCCACACTGACTTCTGGACGAGGGGCAGAGGGGCAGAGGGGCAGAGGGAAACGTGAGTTAAAACTTCCTATCACTAGCTGAGAATAGAGGCGTACACTTTATCATCTGAGCAACTTGAAAGGCTGAGACAGGACTGCTGTGAGTTTAAAGCTGGCCTGGTCTACATAGTGAATTCCGGGCTAGTCTAAGTTAGAACAAGACCATGTCCTAAAACAAAACAAAACAAAACAAAAGAGGTTTTCCTACAGTTGCCTTATCCGATTCTGAACCCACAGGACACTCAGAACATCACTGAACACAATGTTTGCATATCCCTTACCAACATTTTAGGCCGTTATGGGTCACACCTGCCACCAAGAAACCCACCCACTTCTCTCATCTTAGCTTTGTAGCCAGGCTGGCCACCAGCCATTCAGTGCTCCAAGCAGGCACGGGCAGCTTCTCCAGAGTCCTAGAAAGGCCCTGGGTGGGGGATTCCCAAGTCAGGCCCGTGGCCAGCTTCACCTGGGCCCTTAGACCCCAAAGCCAGTTGCTGGCCGTAAAACATTCTGCTCACCTTCTCCTTGGTAAATCCTACTTCATTTGCTCCTGGCCTGAAGCTGTCATTCACATGTGCCAAGGATTTCTTTTTTAAACACTTAGATTGTGCGTGTGTATGTGTGTTCAGGTGCCCATGTACATGTCACAGAGTATGTGTGAAGATCAGGAGTTGATACCTCCTTCTGCTGTATGTGACCCATGAATGGAACTGAGATCATCAGTCTTGGCTCAGGGGTCTTGGCTCCTGCCCCTGCACATATGTCAATCATGAGTCACCCTCCACTTGGGATTCGGTTTCCCTTGCTTTGTGCTTCCTGCTGTCAGCCTGACTGTGAGATCATTCACCCTCACTTCCGAAAGTTTCATCTCTGAGACTCTCCCATTTTATTTATTATTTCAACTCCTTCTGTTTCCCTATTCCAGATCACTTTTAAAAATCTGGGGTGGAGGTGGGGTGAGAGAGAGCCAGGCATGGTAGGCAGAGGCAGGAGGATCTTGGCTAGCCTGGTCCACAAAGTGAATTCCAGGACAGCCAGAGCCACACAGAGAAATCCTGTCTTAAGAAACAAATAAACAAAAATTTGGGTGTGTGTGTTTGTGTGTGTGTATGATTTTGAATCAGGGTCTCATGATACTCACAATGTAGCCAAGAATGACCTTGAACCCCACACTCTCTTACTTCTCCAGTGCTGGGCCTGTTTTCTGTGGTGCAGTGGATGGAAGCCAGGGCTTCCAGCAGGCGAGGCCAGCATTCTTTGGACCCAGCCGCAACCCAGACCTAACATTCAGTTTTTAGTGTTGGGTCACGGCTTGGTGGACATTACTGCATGATCTCCCTTCCTCTTCAGTTTTGGTGGTACAGAGGTAAGCCAGTCTGTTCCCAGAGCTGCCCTGGGGCCACCCACACCTGTGGCTGCTCGGTGTGCAGGTTGGCCAGTCTGTGCTGCCCCGGACCTACCCAGCAAGACCCCGGGCTGCAGTATCTTCCAGACCACCTCAGCTTTCTCCTCAGAGTCCACACAGGTTTTGTGACCACTGGTTTGTCCAAGAGATGGTTGCTTTGGACATTCTAAGATAACGTTCTGCCTAGTTTTGTGATAGAGTGATGGGCACAGGAGCTATTACTGTGGGAAAAAAATACAACAAATACTGTCACTTTAGTGTTTTGGAGCATAGGACTCAACACTCCAACAGTTGTAGGCTTGACCCTTGCTGCATTTATGTAGGGACGCCATTGCTGTCTTCCCAGAATGCCTAACTCTCCAAGTCTTTGGTTTCCAGTTTTAAAAATTACATTTATTTGCATGTGCCTGTGTATATGCCACGCATGAGGTTCTCACGGTGGAATGCTGGTCCTTAGGCTTGGTGGTGAGTACCCTACCCGCTGAGCCACCCTGCCAAAGCCCTCGCTTTTCAAGCAGAACTGAGTCCAGATGGTTTGCTTCATGACATTGATGAGAATAACTTTCCTGGTACTTGAGAACTGCAGGTTCCCCAAGGTTTAGGTTTGCTCAGAGTTCTCCAGGGATCTGGCATCAAAGAAAACATGGGAGCAGGGCGTGGTGGCACATGCCTTTAATCCCAGCACTCAGGAGGCAGAGGCAGGCAGATTTCTGAGTTTGAGGCCAGTCTGGTCTACAAAGTGAGTTCCAGGACAGCCAGGGCTATACAGAGAAACCCTGTCTCAAGAAAACCAAAAAAAAAAAAAAAAAGAAAAGAAACCATGGGACTGGTGGTAATGGTGAACACACCTGTAATACCAACACTTGGGAGGCAGAGGCAGGATAGTGAGTTTCAAGCCAGCCTAGCCTGGGCTACATGCCAAAACCCTGCCAATGAAAACATGGTGTCATTCAGGATAAACGCACTGAACGTTAGCAATGTGGCCTAGTTAGGGCATGCCACTCCAGGATGGTCATATCTGAATAGTCCAGACAGAACTTTGGGTTAGATACAATTAAGCCTTGCGTGTTCTTAGGCCGTCTCTCATTTCCACCAAAATGTGACCCTGGAGCCAAGGCTAGGAAAGACAGGCTTGCCTTGACCAACTTTAAGTCTTTCCTCAGGTTGCAAGTTCAGCAGGAGGCGTCAGATGGGGTGTCCGGCCATATCCCAGCCTTACTGCCTGGGACAAAAGCATCATCCTGCAGGGTTCACACACCAGGCAATGAGGCGCACTTAGGAGTCTCTTGCTTTCTACATGATCAGACCCCCAGTTGTGCCCCACTAAGGACAGATCAAGGACAACGACTGCCCTTCCCTTTGAGGAGGTTCTGACCTTGCACCCTGGCAAGACTGTGACGACCTTCCTCCCAGACCTGTGCCCTGCTGTCCTGGGCTCTGCTGCCTCTGCAGACCCCAGAAACAAGAGAGCCAAGATGAGGTCACTCTAGCCTTCCCAGGTCTACACCTGCTTACTGTCCTTAATTCCAGAGTCAGATGCTTGGAGAAGCCTATTTTACTATTAAGTAATGCAATGATACCGAGAGCCAGGCTGTGAGACAGGGTTTTGGCATGTAGCCCAGGCTATCCTAGAACTCACTCTGCAGCACATGTCTGATGTGCTGATCTGTACAGCAGGCCTTAGAGAGGCACAGGGTGACTGCCAGTCATCCACTCAGCCGCTGGCCTCCCTTGCCTTTGGGCATGGGCAGCTTCTCTTCTTAATCTCTACTCTTCCTAGGGGCGGCCTCCCAAGAAGAAAAGGACACTTTTCTTAAACAGTTCACATTTATTATTGTAACAATAAAAAAATCTTTTAAAGACTATCAGTATTGTATTACCAAGAGTGAGGTAATATGTTTACAAAACATTTACAGAATCTGATATGCAAAGAGTGGATTCAGGAAGGAGAACGGGTTAAGACACTAGAAACAGGGAGAGCCCAGAGAGCGGAGAGAGCAGCATTTTAGGAGGTGCTGGGCACTGGGAGGAGCAGCCCTGCGTGCGAGCGGCACGGGCACCTCAGAGCCAGCCTCCCCTCACAGGGCAGCCAGTGCCCTGTGGCTCAGGGAAGCTGAGGGCCTGTGAGTGTGCAGTTGTGTGCTTTGAGCTCTTAAAGATGCTCTCAGCTCTGGGGGCTCAACAGTGCCACTTCTGCATGGACTTAAGGGGAACAGCTCTTCAGCCTGGGACATGGCTGCGACTCAGATAGGTCTACAAACATCTCTGGGCACATGTGGGCTGTCGAGTGAAGCGCTTTCTTGGAGGATGTCAGCAAAATCGCCATCTGGGACACGGAGAAAGGGAGAGGGAAAGGGAGAGAGAAGAGAGAAAGAGCAGGGGCATCTTCAGGTCCTTTCACTCGGAGCTGGGAAGCCCTGACTGGAAGCAGCATGGACGCGGTAGCTGCAGCCCTGCTGTGCTGTGTACAAGTGCTCCCATGGACAGGAAATGCATGGCAGTGGGCCAGAAAGGCCACCAACCAGAGACTCAAGCATGGCTCAGGGTGCCAGGAACCAGGGGGCTCATGGGCCAAGCCAGGCTGCTGTGTCGGCTTTCCTCATCCTTGCTGACATGCCACAGCCTCTCCAGCTCTCAAACCGCACAGCCAGCCACCCAGTGCCTCAGAGCTGTGTCTACACAGGCATCCACTCCTGCCACACACACTCCTGGCCACACGGATTTGGCACACATCTTTAGACACTGTTACAGCACATACAAATAGATCCTGGGCCCCCCTCCTCTGGAGATCAGCCACCTGCAACTTCTAGACAGCTCGCTAAGAAGCATGCTTTCCCCATAAAAGCTGTAAAGCGAGGATCTGCTCCAACAGCAGGCTCTGGGAAGTCAGGATCAGGAAAAAAAAAAAAAAAGAGAGAGAAGAGAAAAAAAGAAAGAAGAAAAAAAGGCAAACTAGCCCCAGCCTCTGGCCCGCTTCTATGAAACGCAACTAGAACAAGTGCAGCTCTGCAGCCCCTTCCCAGCTACATCCTACCCCATCATGCACACGCACAGCACCTACACACATATCCAACATCCACCCACATGCTGAAGGCCATTGCAAGTCATGCACCGCCCTGGAGAGCATTGCTAGAGTTTGCACTGCCACACTTCCAAAGGCAAGTGTGACCTACTGCTTCCAAACACCCTGCTGAGAGCTGAGGACCCTGGGTGCTAGGACTGAGGATCCTGGGTGCTAGGAGGACTGAGAACCCTGGGTACTAGGAGGACTAAGGACCCTGGGTGCTAGGAGGACTAAGAACCCTGGGTACTAGGAGGACTAAGGACCCTGGGTGCTGCTGGGAGGACTGAGGACCCTGGGTGCTAAGGGCTGAGGACCCTGGGTGCTGCTGGGAGGACTGAGGACCCTGGGTGCTAAGGGCTGAGGACCCTGGGTGCTGCTGGGAGGACTGAGGACCCTGGGTGCTAAGGGCACAGAGCTGCTCTCCTGAAGAAGGAAAGGCAGCACTCAGCAGAGGGAAAGAATCCTCCTCATCCCCTCCACCAAGTTCACGGACAGAAAATTTTGCTCTGAAAAATATCAAAAGATTTGAAGAGGAGGAAAGAGAAAGCAATGTTTAATGATGGCGGTGTTGTCAGGATTCATGAGGAGCCCTGGCAGCCCCTCCTGGGCTGCAGTGTCTGCTCGGGAACAGGCTGGCTTTGCCCCAGCACTGGGTGCTCCTGCAGGCTGCCAAGTCCTTAGAGGATAGGGACCTCAAGAGCTGTCCTGGATCCACAGGCCACCTCCACTAACAGGGAGCCGAGAGGACTCCGCTGCAGCTTAAGGGCTGCCTGCCACAGCTTCGGTTCCGTGGAGGAGGTGGCGAGTCTCTGCAGGGTGTCACACAAGTCATTCACTAGTGGACAAGGTGGAGTTTGTTGGAAACATTTTTTGCATCGACAATTGAGACCAGTTTGTCTCTTACTGTAGATAAACTACTTTTCTTTCGAGAGCCCTTGCGCTCTGGTTTGATTTTGTGCACGCTGTATACAAAATCTATGGCTATTGAGTTAAAATTAGGGGTAGAGTTAAAACTACCTCTCAGGATGGTCTGGGGACCAGGTGACTAGTGACCATCTGCAGATCTAGCTGCTATCTAGAGGGAGGAGTCTGGACATCCAGGGGTGGGCGGAGTCTGCACATCCTGGGGTGGGCGGAGCACAGCAGCCGGGGCGCCCGCCCTCCGCGCAGGCGCAGGCTTCGCGGCACTACCTGGAAATCATGGAGCTGGATTGCGACTGGCTGGAGGAGGTGGTGGCGGCGCTGAGCTGTGAGAACCCGCTGTGGCTGGACTCCAGGCTGGTCATGGAGCCTCTGCAGATGGAACCAACGAAGAACCAGGAGTGAGGAGCTGCCCCGAGCATCTCTATCTGCTCCTCCCCCATAGGCCCTTGTAAAGTAGGGCCAGGACATGAGTATCACTGGAGGAATCCGTAGCGCCCCCCCTCCTGTACTTAGCAAAGGCACTTAGCAAGTGCTACACTCCCTTTTCTACGGAGAACTGCAGGCAGTGAACAAGTAGTCCCTGCTGCCAGAGCCTTCCTCTCAGGCACAAACCTGAAATCCTCAGAGCCGATCACTTCTGTGTAGTACATCACTTTGCACTTGTGGGAGGAGACCTGCAGGGAGGCCAGCACGTCGTCCACTCGGGGTAGGTTAGTGGCAGCGCATGCTGGCATGGTGTGGAATTTCCACTGTAGGATGTAGAACCCTGGCCACCTGGTCACATGGGACCCCTGCAAAAGTGAACAGCAGCAATTCAGGGCATTCTGCCAAGGGGAGGGGTGTCCTGAGAACTTGTCCTGAGCCAACAGCCTAATGGTGCCCTTCTGCCCACTGAGGCAGCCTGCGCTATCATCTGTCTCCGCCCACTGAGCCAGCCTGTGCTATCGTCTGTCAGGTGTTGGGAAGGCAGCACACACCATGTCTACCACCCTCAGCAGCCGGCAGCCTCTAGAGAGCATCAGGCTGAAAGTGCCTGGCCAGGTGGGGGCTGTCAGGAGGGCCTGTCTCTCTGACAGGCCCGTGAGGGAACAGCTTCTCTGCCACTCTCCTGTCACCTTCCTAGCACACCCGGGCAATCTGTTCCAATGACTTCTTCCATTCTGGATTAAAGATCCAGAAGCAGAGCCAGCTTTTAAGATGGGAAGACTCCCTTCACACTGTCACAGACCGTATGCACTGGTAGCTGGCTTCTGAAAACCTCAGTTGGAGGACAGCAGACGGCTACTGTGCGGTCAGAGGCATTGCAGGAGGAAAGGAAGTGGGCATTCGGTGCCAGAGGTGTGCGGGTGCCAGCACACAGGGAGAGAGCCGCAGGGGCCACAGGATTAGCAAGAGCTGACAGTGCCCTCTGCATGTCCTCTCTTGCTTCTGTGTGACTTCCCTCTAGAGGCAAAGCCTAGTCACATCTCAGTCACCTGAAACCCAGATGTGTGCCTGCAAAGTGCACGTGTACTTCTGGTGAAACCCCGCACTTTACTAAGCTCACCACTCTGGTGTCGGGCTTCTCCTTCCTCTGTGCCCTGGGGCATCCTGAGTCTTTCTGACACTAGGCAGTCCACCTCTGCCATTCTCCTGGTGGCAGAAGCCACATGGGCTAGAGGGCCAGATACCGCCTTCTCAGGACAGAGTATGCAGCAATGCTGGCTGGCAGGCTTACCTGCACACTCTCTCCTTCTTTGCAGATTAGAGGAGACTCCACCATGCTATAGTCCCGGCCCAGCTGCCAGACTTTGTCTATCAGCTGCACATTGTTCCCTCCTGGGGAAGTGATGCTGTGAGCCCCTAGCGAGTCCTTTTTGGGTGGCTGGGGAGACCTCTTGGAGTGATAAATGTTAAAGACGATGTCCCCTTTGCACACATCAAAATCCCAGGTAATCACTGAGGAGGCGTCCACAATCTGAATGAGAATCTGGAGAAAGAGATCCTGTCAGCAACCAATCCGAGGCACAGGGCCTGGCAGCATGCGTTGGGGCAGGAATGGCTTCTGGGGGGGGGGGGGGCTCTCTGGCTCAGATGTGTGAGCTGGCAGAGAGTAGGAGAGATCACATGGGCACTTCTCTTTGCCACAGATCACTCAGTCATTTAGATGCCCACTTGCCAATGTATCCAGCACTCTATCAAGCAGTGTTCCTGACCGCTAGCAACAGGAAAGCCTCCTTACTTCCTAACAAGTCAAAAAACAGTATGGACGGGAGACTCAGTGAACCGCCTCAGGCTGGGAGCACCAGGGAGGGGGGGTGTGTATGTGTGTGTGAGGCTGCACTGCAGGAGTGGCTGTGCAGTCCACTGCCTTGCCTCCCCTAACCCTTCCATGACCTCTGAGGAGCATAACAGCAGATCCAAGAGCCACAATGGCCCCTCTCAAAGCAGGAGGTGCACTAAAGGATGGATGCAGCACATTCTCTTCATCAGAGCAGCTCCCCACAGGCAGATCTGGCCAGGGCTCCAAACACCAGCCTTCAGCCTGGGCAGCACTGCCTCTGCTGTGCACTTTACTTATCCCCCAAGGCAGAATGGCGCTTTTACTGTTCCAACAGTGACAGGGGCTTTGTGGCTAACAGGAAACATGACAAGCCCTGAGCCTTGCAAAAGATAAATCTGATAGCTGCCTAATAAATAGTGAGCCAGGGCCCCTCCACCCCAGCCTACATAAAGGCCCCTACATAAGGAATGAAGGAGCGTGAGTCTTGGGACAAAAGTCCAAGGTTCCCTGCACTGGACTGGACAATGAGGGAGGGAAGGAGGGAGGCAGACACACAGGACCTGTGCCTGCCTGTTCTCAGCATGGCTCCAGGCCCACTCTTCAGCCTGCCTCTATGTACCTGCAGCTCTTGGGGAAGACACACCAGTTATGGCAATTGCCAGGTGGCTGAACCCGGGTTGCCACTGCAGAAAGTCATCAAGGAGCCAGCAGCACTGATGGATGGGCCCGTTCTGTCTAAAGCACTGCCTCCCACCAGGAACACTGAGCAAGCAACACATCTGCCCCAGAGTGAGGCAAAGGGTGAGCCAGCAATGTCACGCCGCATGGACAGGCTAGAGGGACATGTCAAACAGGGCCACTGTGGCTGCTGCACCTGCCACCACACCCATGTTGGCAGAAGGGAAACAAGAGGGCTCAGCTCTTCTCATTCCACCAGACTGACAAACAGCAGCAAAGACAGAAACACAAATGACCAGACGGGTGGGCGAAATGTGTTCCTCAGAGCCATCCAACTAAATGCAGGAATGGGAAACAACCCTCCCCAGAAAGCCTCTCTGGGTCAGGTCCATGGAACAGCGTCAGTGGGCTAATCTGCTTTCAAAATGCTCTGGGCAGACAGAAGTGTCCTTCTGAGGCAGCCCTACCCTTTGGTGTTGCCACTGACTGACTGACATCAGTACCAACTAAACCTAAAGAACAAGACCAGAAAAAGAAGCCAAGGGCCCGAGGGAAGTTCTGCCTGCCAGGTGGTGAGGGTGTCTCTCCCATGGAAGAGGCCGCAAGGTGGGCACCTCATGTGGGGCTCCTTTGAACACGCTGGCAGACTGGTAGATGGTCTCCGTCCAGAGCTTCAGGTCTTCATTTTCCAGCTCTTCTGCAGTCCTGTACAGGGATTTGGGGACCAGTCCACCCTCTGGTACGTCACACTAGAAAGGCAAACACGGCCGTGAGAGCTGTGCGGAGGCCAGACTGCTGCTCACCCCATACCCACCTCCTGGAGTGGCTGAGAAGAGAAAACACTGGCAACATTATCAAACCATCTGCAGTACTTAGCAAACATTTGTAAAGCCCACTTAAACACACGTGTTTTCACTCTGAATAAATGAGAACAAGCTGACGCTGGTTTATACCACAGGATTCACACTAATAACCATGAGATATGGAGCTCAATTACTAAGATGATCTACAAGAGAATTAACAGAACTCATACTGCACTGCAGGACAGTCAATCCATTAGCTTTATTGCTTAGCCACAGAAAAAAGAAGGAAGAAATTATAACCAAGATAAAATAAAGCAAACTTCCTATGTAACCCAGGTCTAACAATTAATGAATCAGCTGAAAGTTAACAAGGGACTATTTCTTTTGAATTTACTTGAAAAAGCTACCCTGAATTAGAATTTATTCTTACTATACTTTTTCTAATTGACCTTAATAAAACAAACTCACCTTCAGGTGCACAAAATCTAAGTACTCCCTAGATTATCAACCCAGAAGCCACTCCACAGAAAGGAAGACTACAGCCCTTAGCCTGTAGCACAGCACCATGTCCCTGCAGTAACTAAAGTCACAAACACTGGCATGGAACAGGCTTGCTGGTGAAGCCTGCAATCAGCACTCCAAGTACTGAGACCAGAGGGCTCTGAGTTCAGGGCCAGCCTGGCTACATATTGAGACTGTGTCTCAAGGAAGACAGACCAACCAACCAACCAACCAACCAATACCAGGCTGACCGGGAAGTTCAATGCCCTCTGTCCACCGGGAAGTCAACAGTTTATAAATGGCCTCTCTGACCCCAGGCTGAGAAGCCACAAGTTTGGAACAGGCTTCAGAAGGTCTCCTCTTGACTCTGAGCCATCAGAACATTGGCATACACCAACAGAAGGCACGAGGGACAATTGTGAGTCCTTCTTCTCTTCAGTTGTCCTAACTGCCAGGGAAGCTCGCTTCCCCTTGACAGCAGCAAGGGTGCCACAGCCACCTGAGCGCTAACCTTGCTCTCTGTACTTCGATGGCGTCTTCCATCTCCCTCATGGAAAGAAAGCCCACCTCTTGTTTTCTAAAGTCCTCCAGCCATTTGGGAAAAAAAAAATCACACTGAAAGCTCATTGCCGATTGCAGGGCACAGCCCTCAGAAGACCAACATTGGCATCAAGTGGGACTAGACAGCCTGCTAAGGACCTTAATGCCCTGCTGCTTGGACTCCTACTGTGTGCTGTGGGCCTCCAGTCCCTGAATCCTCCTGTCAAGCCGCTAGGCACGAGCCTGCATGTCCCAGCATCAGACTCCAGTACCACAGCACAGGGTCTGCAAGCAGAGAGCTCTGGCTATGTATCCATCACCTCACGTCTTAAACCGCAAACCTACAAACAGAGAGGCTCCTCTTCTGCTTTCCAACTTTGAACATCTCGTCTGTTTACTTTGGCCTAGGAGAACTCCGCCTTGGAGACAAGTGTTCTTAAAGATGAGGTGTAGGTCACAGGACTGTGAGGCCCCGCTCTGGACCCCTAGCACCTCTGTAAATGCTGAGTGGGCAGAGGAGCCCACCTGTAATTCCACTTCATGAGACCCAGAGGGAGGGATCCTGGAGCAAGCTGGCTACGTGGACTCACCTCATTAGTGAGTCTTGGGTTCAAATGAGAGACTGCCCCAAATAACAAGGTGGACACCAACAGAGTCAACCTTGGGCCTATACACTTACACACATGCATGCATGCATACATGTATGCACACACTCATGCGCATAGACACACACACAGATACACATACCACACATGCATATTCATGAAAACGCACGCATGTGCACACATGTGGTTGTGAAACTCATAGCTCCTGATGCAGTCGAGCCGTGAGTCACACAATGCTGTGTGAATAAAGAAAGCTGGGCTTCGCTCAGGGCCCGGTAACAAGTCCTCCCGAGTACCAATGCAAATGTACATCATCAATAAAGTCCCCAGTGGCTCAGCCATGTCAGCCAGGGGCCCAAATATGGTATTCGATGAAATAAAGCCGGCAGCCCAATCAACAGGTCAGAAACCCTTTCATACAAACCATGCCACAGTGCCGTGTGCACCTTCTTGCCCATACATACCATGCACTCCCCACTCAGGAAATCGGGAATAATCTCTTTATCGATGTAATCCAGCAGGCCTCCTGGGCCCTGGTAGTCATTTCCTGCATAAATGAGGAACTTCCTTCTGGTGTTGTCATCAATAAACGGACTAACCTGCAAGGGAGCAGACACCACAGTAATTTCATCTGGGGAGCCGTGAGCTTCAGAGACTAAGCCTGTGTGTGACTCTATGTGTGGGTGAGGTGACAGGTGACAGCTATCATACACTCTGTGAGTCTACTGTGAGCACTGAGGCCTCAGGAAAGCCGTGCTCTATCTCCCACTTTGTATCTATACGTTTATCTGCTTTCTCCTGCCCACCTGAGTATGCCCTGCTGGCTACAGAACAACACCCAAACCCACCAGCGTCCAGAGGACAGGGAAGACCCTGGGGGCTCGGAGGATGAGGAGGCGGCCCAGCGTCTCCGGGTAGTTGGCCTCCACCACCTCGATGATACGCAACAAGGCTTTGACTCCTGGTCTCCACAGATGGCGCATGTTCAGTCCTTCAAGGTCCACCAAGCAGGTCCACGAGCTATGGGTTATATGAAGACATTTTTTTAATGGATTTAATTTTCTTCTTTTGATATAAAAGTCATTTACAGCCATTCCCAAATATACCAATTTTTAAAAATTAAAGTGCTATAACCCCGTATTTATATCTATGTGTATGAAATACAGAAGCTCAAGAGAATAGGAACAACACCTGAACTACAAGATGAAGTCTAGACAGACTACAAACTGCTGAAATCCTAGTGCTCAGGAGTTCAAGGACAGGCTGGGCTAATGAGCCCCTAGCTCTGAAACTCCAACTAAAAAAACAACAAGAGCCCCTCAGACCTGCTCAGTGCTGAGCAACCGGTGCCACCTCCCTGCCTGTTGCCAAAGCAGACAGAGGGCACTGATACAGATTGTGAGGCACGGTAACTGCGACACCCACAGGTCTAGCATGGCCTCAGGAGCCAGCAGGACAAGCAGCTGTGAGCAGGGGCCCTGCATACCCTGGCCTGGCAGAACCGACGCCGTCAGCCCGAGTCGTGGCCCACTTTCTTTTTTTTTTTTTTTTTTTTGGTTTTTCGAGACAGGGTTTCTCTGTATAGCCCTGGCTGTCCTGGAACTCACTCTGTAGACCAGGCTGGCCTCAAACTCAGAAATCCACCTGCCTCTGCCTCCCGAGTGCTGGGATTAAAGGCGTGCGCTACCACGCCCAGCGTGGCCCACTTTCTTTGACACTGGGTCTCTTGTGATTTAGGCTGGCCTTGAACTATATGTAGTGAAGATGACCTTAAGCTCTTGCTCCTACTGTCTCTGTCTCTCTAGTGTGGGAATTACAGGCCTGAGCCATCGTGCCTGGCTTTTCTTTCTAAAAGGTTTTCTCTGGCCATTTCACAACAGCATTCCACAATTAGAAAAGAACTGGGGGTTGAGGGAGTGAAAAAAAAGCCCACAGGAATTCACTTGCAGTCAGGCTCCTAGGGCCATGCAGACTGGTACATCAGAGTGACAAATACAAACCCTGCCATTGACCTATCACTTGCTTTTCAACCTTCTAGAACATGTGGTAAATGGTACCCATCTGACTGTGGTGCCAAGAGCAACAGAAGGTAGTTGACTTAGTCCCTGTTCTTTACATGCCGAAGAGAGCCCAGGCCACCCACCTGATCGGCTGCAGAGAGCCCAGGCCACCCACCTGATCGGCTGCAGAGAGCCCAGGCCACCCACCTGATCGGCTGCAGAGAGCCCAGGCCACCCACCTGATCGGCCGGCCGAAGACTTTGGTGTTCTCCTCACATCGTCTCAGGCCTTCTTCATTTATGGAAAGAACCTGTAAGCAAAGGCCGTGACAGCAAGGGTCAGTCCCGGAAGGCAAAGGTAACATCGACTCCACAGAGGGGACTTAAGGCAAGATGACAGGTGCACGTGGGACCTCAGTCAGGCATGGTCCTCACACCCCACAGGGCAACAACAAACATTTCCTTTGCAGAGAATAGACAGGAGCAGCAGCAGCAGACAAAGCAGGAGGCTCTAAGAA
>LR750483.1:13656-24031 GCA_902729485.2 Mus minutoides
CTCCGAGAGCTCGCACCAAGCCTTTGGTGTCCATCTGGCCCAGCCTGAGCACATACAGTGGCCGTCCATCTGCAAGCGAAGGCAAGGAGGAAGCTGTGGTGAGTGAGTGCAGGACACATCTCTAAGAGCCCTCACAGGAGCTAAGGACCCAGCTTTGTGCAGAAGGCCCCTCAGCTGTGACACCTTGGGTTTGGACACTCCCCTGTGCTTGAGCTATACATAGGGCTCTGGCCTACTCTGAGGAAGACTGACTTCTGTGTCAGGATGGTCTGGTAGAGAAGCACCTACACAGATACATTATCAGCTGACAGCAAACCGCAGGTCCCGGGGCTCAAGCTGTTGCTGGGCCAGGCCGAGGGGGACTGAACCAGGGTGCAGCCTGTCCAGCTCCCCAACTTGTTTGAACATGGGTGCTGCTAAGCTCAGTGCTCACTACAGGGGACATCATTTCTATGAGTACACAGTTTTGGTTGTTTAATTCTAAAACAATTTTCCCATAAATTATTTAAAAATTATTGTCAAGATTTTTAAAAAGCCAGCCTTCTTCCCTAAGGATGTACACTGGAAACCCTGAAGTCCCACAGCCAGCGCTGCCGCCTGGCTCACTGTAGAGCCTGTGATGGCCCACCCGAGTAGAGAAACTCTTGGCCCAGAGCACATCCTACAGAAGTGGCCCTGGACCCTGGCCATGCTGGAGGGGGTAACAACGAGATCAGCCCCCTCAACACATCAATCTGCTGTGCCTGGGACTCACAGCTGCCTCCTGCAGAACTTCCCCCTGAAGCCCAGGACCTTACTGTGGAGTTCTGGCTGGCTTAGAACTTGCTAGGTAGATGAGGCCAACCTTGACCTTACAGAAATCCCCTCCCTCTGCTGCTCAAGGGGTGGGATTAGAAACATTAGCCACCACACCTGGCTCTTCTGACATTTAGTAAAACCCATTTGTCAATCTTCTGTTTGACACAGTCTCACCTATAACTCTAGTTATATTGTTTAGAATGGCTTCAAGATCCACCTGTCTCCTAAATGCTGGATTAGAGAAATGAGCTACCACAACTGGTCTGTCAATATCTTTTTGTTTGTTTGTTTGTTTGTTGTTTTGTTTTTTGTTTTTTGAGACAGAGTTTCTCTGTATAGCCCTGGCTGTCCTGGAACTCACTCTGTAGACCAGGCTGGCCTCGAGCTCAGAGACCCGCCTGCCTCTGTGCTGAGATTAAAGGCATGCACCTCCACGCCCGGCTGTCTGTCAATCTCTTACAATATCTTACTACAGAACTTTCTAACCTTTCAATAAAATTTTTCAATAAAAAAATAAAGCCATATGCACTGTAGTGTCTCTAGCATGTCTCTGCATTCAAGAGCCTACGGCAGAAGGACCGTGGATTCAAGGTTAGCCTATGTTACAAAAGGAGCCCTTCTGTCAAGCAGAAACCCTAAAGTTACCATCACCCCTTAATTGTACACAAAATTATTAAAGACAAAATCAATAGATCAAAGACCCTGCCAGCTACTTAAGAAATTTCAAGGCTAACCTGGGCTACATAAAACCCTGTCTTAAAAAATTAAAACATAAGCAAAAATTAATAAAGCTACAATCAACCTGGAGAGAACTACATTCACAAAGTTAGAAAACCAAGTTACCCAGGAACTGCTGATCTGAAAGGACATGACTGAGGGGACGAGAGCACAGTTCCCAGTACCCTGTCACAACTGCAGGGTCACACCGCCACTGTCCACTAGTATCCTGTCACACCTGCAGGGTCACACCTCCACTGTCCACCAGTACCCTGTCACACCTGCAGGGTCACACCTCTACTCTTCACAGCTGGCCAGCTCTGGGACTTGTTAACAAGTTGTATTCTCCCACAGGGCTGAGGCAGGTGTGGGAGCTGAGGGAGCTTCCTGGAGCTGCTTCTTCCGGAGGTGGCTGACACACACCTGGCTGTGACTCAACCCTCTACAGCAGAGACCAGGCCAGGCAGCTTTCAGCTACTATAAAGGTGGTGGTCACTGCTGTCCAGTCAGCACTGTGGGACTGAAGTGTAGCTAGCACACACTCCATGTTTTCTCAACTAGACTTAGAACAGAAGACACAGCATTTCTCACCCCCTTCCCAATGCCTGGCTGCTCAGGCTTGGGTGTGAATGGGCTTCAAGAAGGGTCTCACCAGCCAGTCACGTGGTGGGAAGGGTCTCACCAGACAGTCTTGTGGTGGGAAGGCCCTGCCCACTGTCACTGCAGGGCTACAGACTGCCACATAGGTGGCCCCTTCAGACAGCACAGAGCTGTGAGTGTGCTCAGGCTCACCTACCTTTGTCATGGTGATGCCAGCCCCCAGCGTAGTAGTCCTGAAGGACCTGGGGTGGAGTCCAAGTGTCCAGGATGTAATCCACCTGATGCTGCTTCCTCCAGGTTAAAGACTGGCACATGATCTCTCTGGCCTTGTCAATATTAAAATCTCGGGCACGCAGAAACCGAAGAATGTGCTCATCCTTTGGGATCTAGAAGAACAAAGGGTTTAAGGGACCTGGAGTGGCTGGGCAAGAGGGCAAACCCTGACCTAACCCTGCCAACAGTGAGCTGCACTGATCACGTCGCTGAGAGGCCACACTCCTAGGTTGGTGCACTGTGGGGCACAGCACTTTCCCCTGCACAAGACCCAGGGTCCATCCCTTGCCAGAAAACTCACCCTAGGAGTCATTTTTATAAAGCTACAATAATCTGGAGAACAATGTTCACAAAGTTAAAACCTAGGAACACTGGGATAATAATCCCGACCGCTCTGTTTTCAGCCCAGCAAAGTTTGGTCTGGAGGAGGTAAACTGGTCTCTGTGTCTGTTTGGCTATTTTGGAAACGGTGTCACTATGACGCTCTGGAGAGAACTCACTAAGTAGGCCCACCTGCCTGGACTAAGGACAGACAGACACCACCTGCCTCTTCCTGGACTAGGGGCAGACAGACACCACCTGCCTCTGCCTGGACTAGGGGCAGACAGACACCACCTGCCTCTGCCTGGACTAGGGGCAGACAGACACCACCTGCCTCTGCCTGGACTAGGGGCAGACAGACACCACCTGCCTCTGCCTGGACTAAGGACAGACAGACACCACCTGCCTCTGCCTGGACTAAGGACAGACAGACACCACCTGTCTCTGCCTGGACTGAGGGCAGACAGACACCACCTGCCTCTGCCCGGACTGAGGGCAGACAGACACCACCTGCCTCTGCCTGGACTGAGGACAGACAGACACCACCTGCCTCTGCCTGGACTAGGGGCAGACAGACACCACCTGCCTCTGCCTGGACTAGGGGCAGACAGACACCACCTGCCTCTGCCTGGATTAGGGGCAGACAGACACCACCGCACCTGGCTACAAACAGACTTAAACTTCCCGCCTCAGTCCTACACCCTGGCAGCAAGTTCGCTTTTTGGCACACAGTACACTTCAGATGCTGGTGTGGACACGATGGCAGTGGTACACACCAGAATATTCTCTAGGATCCACTGCCATCAATCCACAGGATGCTTGCCCAAGTGAAGAACAGAGCTGGGGCTGTGTTCCCAGCCTGCTCTGAACCAGGTATCTCCCTCAGGGCCACACACCCAGAAATGAGGGCAGTGGGGGCTTCAGGAGAGCAGGAGGTGAGTGGGAGCCATGCCTCTCAGGCCCCTGGCCGTTTGAGGTGAAGCAGGACTGCTGAGCTGCCATCAACCATTGGAAAAGAACCAAAGTCATGCGGCAGTGAGAGTGTGGGTGAGGAAGGAGGTGCACACACACCATCCCAGCACTTGGGGGGCTGACATGCGGGTCAGTAGTTATAAATGTAAGAAAATAGGGGCTGGTGAGATGGCTCAGCGGGTAAGAGCACCCGGCTGCTCTTCCGAAGGTGATAAGTTCAAATCCCAGCATCCACATGGTGGCTCACAACCATCCGTAATGAGATCTGGCGCCCTCTTCTGGAGTGTCTGAAGATAGCTACAGTGTACTTACATATAATAAAATAAATCTTTAAAAAAAAATGTAAGAAAATACCCATAAACATAAAATAATTAAAAAAATTTTTTGAAGGTTTGCAGCTAGAGTAAGACTATCCCAGAAAAGAAAGGGGGAGCTGAAGAGACTGCTCAGCCATCAGGCCACTAGCTGCTCTTCCAGAAGACCCAAGTTCAATTCCCAGCTCTCACAGGGCTGCTCTCACACCCATTTGTAACTCCAGTCCCGGGGAATATGATGCCCTCTTCTGGCCTCTGCAAACACTGCATGCACATGGCATGCATGTAGAAATCACACACGCATAATAAACAAACAAACAAACAAACAAATAAACAATTTAAATACATAAAGAAAAGTTAGTTCTCACCCTAATAATCCAGTTACCCATATTTCTTTCAAAAAGCAAGGGGAGAAGGGGGCACGGCACGACAGGCCTGCGGGTGCCGGAGCAGTGTCCTGCTTTATCCCGCACCAGCCCCCAGGCCTCTGCTACATGTTCAACCCCTCCCTGCGCGTTGCTTCCCACACTGCACTCATCCTTCTGTGAGGACGGAAGGAGCTGAAGAGCACCTGCTCACACACAGCCAGCACACGGGCAGCCACTCCTCCTCTGTGGCAGCTTCCCTGATGGCTGGCAGGCACTGTGTGCTGTAAACCCAGGCAAGCAAGCCCTATGGACCAGGCCAGCAACACGGATGCCCAGCTCTCTTTATCTGATAATGTCCATAGCTGGGCAGGCACACCAAACAGCTTGTTTCCTGTAAACCTCATGTCTGTGGGGCTGGATCTCCTGTAATGTCAAAATCAAAGCCCTGCGAGGCGGTGGTGGCACACACCTTTAATCCCAGCACTTGGGAGGCAGAGGCAGGTGGATTTCTGAGTTCGAGGCCAGCCTGGTCTACAAAGTGAGTTCCAGGACAGCCAGGGCTAGACAGAGAAACCCTGTCTCGAAAAACCAAAAAAAAAAAAAAAAAAAAAAAAAATCAAAGGCCCACTGTGACAGGGAATGACAGTCAAAGTTAGCGATATGTGTGTATAAAAATGTCACAACAAAGCTAATTTCTGTGCATGCTAAGGGCTACACTTTAAACATGTGCCAACATGTCTAGCCTTCAGGTCCTCAGTACCAACAGACTCTGGGCTGTGACTTGGCACCTTGTGGTTGATAAGCTTGAGCTCTGACTGTGAAGTGCAGCAAATGGCTGCTCTGTGAGAATGGACGGCATCCTAACCCTGCCTGAGGATTTTGTGTCACAGCAGACACACTCACAGGCTTTCACAACAGGAACAGGCATAGTGAAGTGGTCACTTAGTTCCTGCTCAGTCCTCAGCTTCCCAGGAGACTGGGGGGTGATTCTGGGATGGAGCTGAAGAGGTGATACTCACCTTGCCCTTGTGTGTCTCCTGGAGCCACTGGCGCAGTCTAATGAGGCAGCTTTCTTGGAGGGGAGTCAGGTCACCCAAGTATCTCTTGATGTAGTCGGCATCTAATTTATCTGGAATTTAATGTGCACGGCATTATTTACCACAGAGGACCCGGAGCCCTTCTGTCGGGCTGCTGTGAGCAGGGTGTGCTGGGAGTGGGGCAGCAGGTTGGCAGCCACCCTGAGTGTTTAGAGGCATCGCTGATAAGCACAGGTAAGGAGGCCTCTTTAAGATGAGATGGAGATAAGCCCTCCACCTGTAACCCAGCACTGATGAGGACAGGCCAACCTCCGCAGAGCAAGCGCTGTATCTTCAACCGCCTGAGGTCAAGAGCATTGCCCTTCCCCAGCACTGCCCAAAGCTGAGCAGACGGAAGGAAAGAGAAAGACACTCTTCTAATAATGTCTCTTTTCTGATTTTCTGCACACAGCCCTGGGCCCAGCCACTATAAATGCACTCTTAGCCCAGCCACTCACTAGCTGTGAGTGTGACCACTGACAAGTCTCTCAACTGCTCTGTGCCTCAGTGGACCCAAATATGACCCGAAGCTACTGCCAGCCTGAAACAGCCATGACTAAAGGGATAAAACCTGTCACTGAGCAGAGAGGAGCCACACAGGAAGCACAGGAGCCTTGTGACAGGAAAGCTGTGGACAGGACAGTGCCTTACAGTCACTGACCACTACCAATCAGGGTGCGGACATTAGAAATAACTCTGTTTAAACAAGACGAAAGTGAGTGTGCCTTCTCTAAGTGGGAGGGTCAGGGCAAGGCCTGAAGCAGACAGACTTTCTCTTCTGTGCAAGATGAACTAACTGAGGAGACAAGGCTGGGCAGAGCCGTGGAGAGGGAGAAGCCCCTGGGTTCCCCTCAGCGGGGCCAGGCTCACCGTCAGGGGTTCCCACCACGGGCTCAGGTGCTGTTCCAGGGCTATTGAGGCTCTCCCCACTCAGCCCCTCCATGACAGCAGGAGTGTCTGGGACAAGGACAGCTGCAGATGTGACTTGATTCTTGCTTGATGAACATGTTTCTGATGAGGGCCCCACGGGGGGCGGAGTCCAGCGGGGCACGAAGGTGATGCCTTCCTCCTCCAGCTGCCGTAGGTAGTACTCAATGATCTCTTTCCCCTTTAAGGTAAGACAGCTAGGGTGAGCATGCACCCGGCAGCCAGACTCCCCAGTTTACACAACATCACCCAGACAGGAACTTGGGGGCTGTGGAGAAAGCTCTGTGGTGGAATGCTGGCTTCATGCACAAGGCCCTGAATCTAATCCCCAGCCCCACCTACCCACCCAAGCGATGGTTCTCACTGGGTGACATGGTACACACTCATAACCCTAATGCTTAGGAGCCTGAAGCAGGAGTATTATGAGTTTGAGTAAATGTGGAAATCTGTCTCCACAAGTAAACAAACGACTAAAGAAGGCACGAGCTGTGGTCATTCTCTCAGGGACTCCCCCGCCCTTTTCCATGAATCCCGAGGAAGCCGCTCACTTTTTTAATGTTGCTTGTATAATGTTTCATGGCAATTTTTTCCACTGTACTTTCAAAACCGAAGAAGGATTTGATATCTAAACTTGCAGACTGTTCGAAACAGGTCCAGTCTTCATTCTCAGGGTGAACCTGCAGGCAGAGAGAAGCCGTTCCCAGTAATGCTCGCCATGGAGACACCACTTGTCTGTGCCCTGGCTAGCCGACCAGCACCCAGAGGAGAGATGTTTAATGACATCACTGCCATGAGGAACGAGGAAAGCATGGCAGAAAGTTACCCAGACGCAGCTGACGTGCACAGGCGCTAATAACTGTCTCAGGACCGTCCCTGAGTGTCTGACTACGGCTTTCACCTCTGGCTCTCTCATCCGCTAACTAACCCAGCACCTGTGGGGGCTCCACACAAACAGAAGAAGCCACACTCTGTGCCCGTCAGGCTCCAGAGACAGAGGCACTGCAGATATAAGAGGGGAGAGAGTCACATGGCTACTTGGGAGGCAGTGCTATGGAGAAAGGCCAAGCACGGGGAGGGGCCCGAGAACCGGTCTGGCTGGGTCTGGCTGGAAGCCGGACAGAACGAGCAGTGGAAGGCTGGTGTGTGAGGAGGGAGAGGCAGAGATAAGTGTGGCAAGGGTTCCTGTGTCACTGGGGGTCTCTATGGAGGATGGTGCAGGAGGCTAACAGCTGAGACAGAGACTAAGAGGGGTTATTCTCATGCTCTGGGGTCTATGCAGTGTAGAGCAAGTTGGACAGTGCTCAGAGCTCTACCTGCAAAGACACACAAACCTTAGCTTCAGCATACACTTATAAAGTGTCGCACTATGTCAGAAAAAACTCTCCATACTTAAAACCAACCAAGAAGTTGGCGTTGGTACTACATGCCTTTAGTCTGAGCCCTTGGGAGGTAGAGGCAGCTGGACCTTTGTGAGTTCCAGCCCAGCCCACTCTATGTAGGGAATTCAGACCAGCCAGGGCTACACAGTAAAACCCTGTTTTAAAACACAAAACAAATTAATCAGGAGCTGAGTGTCATGGTACACACTTGTAATTCAGCACTCAGGACAAGGCAAGGGCAAGAAGACAGTGGCAAATTAAGGCTAGCCTGGTCTACATGGCAAATTCCAAGACAGGGTACAGAGTGAGTTGCTGCTTCAGAAAAAAGAACAGTCATGCCATCAGCTGGCAGCCTTCATGGTCACACTACGACAGTCCCCACTGTACCACTCACCTGAAAGGAGAAACAGCAGTGGCTGAAGGACAGAGCACCACCCTACCCTGTTGTCCCCACTGGCCTCAGGGCCCCAGTGAGCTGGTGCCACGACTTACTGTGTAGCAGCAGTGCTCGTGGATGATGACCCGGTTAGAAAATGTCTCATTGTGGGCCTCGATGTGCAAAGTGCGATCTCGAGAATTCAGGGAGTTTTTCTGGACAAAATAAACATAATCGACTCCTGCAATCTGTGAAGAAGAGATAAGGAGGGAAGTCGGTCAGTTCCCCGGCTCATGGGCAAGCATGAGCTCACCCACAGACCCCCACAGTGTCCTTCCCCAGCTACCTTCTTCAACAGCCTGGGTGCGTCTATATCCAGCTTGCAGCGCCTCTCGATGACATGGAGAGCCCCATCCTCACTCCTGAATTCACTCACAGTGTCACTGTCCACGAACATTGGAATCAGGGGACATGTAGGAAACCTCCTCTCATAGGCCTGAGGACAGATGACAGTGACAGAAAAATGACAGCCGTCGCTGCTGCACCTTAGACTGCAGTACAGCTGATCCTATGAAAGGGGGACAATCCAGGTTCACAGACTGGAGCCCTGACCTCCAGAGGATGGCCATTTTTCCCACGTAGGCATGCGTGTTCAACACAACACAGTGCCACGCCCCAGCAGGCTTTTCTAGTACTAAATGAAAGATGACCTTCAAATCTATATGGCAAGGCAAAAGAACCAACGTGGCTAACGTGACTCTGAAAGACAACAAACAGGAAGGGTCCCCAAAGCTGGCATTATATGGCCAGAGGCCAGCTACTCAGTGCTGGAGACGCTGACCAGCAGGCAAGCAGGCCCAGCTCATCGATCCCTCTCCTCTGAAATGCAGCTCATTTGAGCATGTGCATGCTAAGAACCCATTCAACTAAGCTGCCTCTTGGGTTCTACCTAAATCATTTTCCACAAATGTAGAAAGAATTAAATGGAAGAAAAAAATAGGATGGAATTTTTTTGTTAAATATTTGCCATGATCTAAAACAACCAAAACCCCTCTCAATAATTAAAATTCAATCAGAACACAAAGAAAAGCTAGGCATTATGGTACATGTCCACTATTCCAACACCTGGAAGGTAGAGGCAGGAGGAGTATGAGTTCAAGTCCAGAGCATGCTAAACACCGAGACCACCATCTCAAAAAAGGGGGAAACAGAAACAATTTCCCAAGGAACTTAGACAGAGCAAACAGCTCCATAGAGAAACAAGCAGTAGAGAAAGCAGCAACTGGGAGACACAGAGAGAACCACACAGGCACACTGTGCACCATCAAAATAGCAGAAACAAACACCAATACACACTAAGCGCTGGGGAGGATGTGGAGAGAAAAGTATTTCAGACACTGCTGGCAAGATGGTGAACATATGCGAGTAATCTGGAAAGCAGACATGTTTCTCAAACCTGAGCTCTGAACATAAAGTCACCAACAGTCTACATGCAAGCTCACAACACGAACTCCACGTCCTTCAGAACGCACACATACAAAAAGCTCCATCTTTGCGTGTGGAATGTCCACAGCCCAACCAGCCACACCTGCTGGAATCCACTTTTCCTATTTGCTTTATTTTGCTTTGAGATGGGGTTTCACATGTCCCACACTGGCCTCAAATTCACTATGTAGCTAAGGACGACCTTGACTTTACACAGAATTAGAGACACTAAAAACTAGGGGCCATGAGAAAGACGCTGGTACACGTAGAGCGGCTGCCACCCCAACCCTGATGATGGATGTGCCTCTACAACGTGTCACCATGTGGCAATGGGTATAAAGAGCTCATGGAAGCTTATCTCCAATTATGTAGGATTATCTCCAATTATGTTACTATATTATGAATCAACAATGATCTCAAAACAAAAATCAAGGGAAGGAAAAGCTTGTGATGTAATACATGAATTCTACAGAATGCACCAAAGCACCAGACTTGGCTAACTGCGCAACTGAGAGGAGAACTGTGAACACACTCACACCTAAGGCCTCTGTCCTGGGACACACTCTCACCTAAGGCCTCCGTCCTGGGACACACTCACACCTAAGGCCTCCGTCCTGGGACACACTCTCACCTAAGGCCTCTGTCCTGGGACACACTTACACCTAAGGCCTCCGTCCTGGGACACACTCACACCTAAGGCCTCCGTCCTAGGACACACTCACACCTAAGGCCTCCGTCCTGGGACACACTCACACCTAAGGCCTCCGTC